>JANRGW010029702.1:0-40257 GCA_024733675.1 Psilopsiagon aymara
TGGGCCGGGGGAGGCGCTGCGAGATTTGCCCCCCCCCCACCCCCGGATCCGCCCCACGATGCTGCCGGTCGCGGGGCCGGCGGGAGCCGTTCCCCTGCGTGGCCACCAGGTGGCGCCGTGACCACACGGCGCGGCGGCCCAGGCGCCGTCCGTCCCCCCCCGCCACTGCCCTGAGGCGCTCAGCTCCGCCGAGGGGGGACACGGGTCCCGCACCCTCCCGTCCCGGACATGCCGAGAGGGGTCCCCCTTTCCCCCCGCCTCGTGCAGGCCAGGCGGGCAGAGGCTTCCCTCAGTGCCAGCTGCTTCCCACCCGCGGGAGTTAACCCCACCGGGCCAGCGGGGAGGTGAGCCCCATCCCGGCCACGGCAACTCGGGGGACCCCGGTCCCCAAGGGGCGAGGGAGCAGGAAGATAAAAGCTCGTGCTTGAAAGATTTCCATCTTGATCACCTGCTATTGATTCTTCAAGGCAGCTGGGGTAAAAGTGGGGTTCTGTCATCATTGTGCTATGGGCAGATCCTCTGCCTCGTCCAGAGACATTAAGGCCCCTTCCTCCTGATCAGAGCATCATATCCCAATCCTCAGTCCTTTGAGCCCTTTTCTTCTCCTTCTCCACAGGAGTAAGCCAGGAATGAGGAATAAAATGTCCCGAGCAGCTGAACAGTGTCATCACCTGCAAGGACGGACATTGGATTCATCTGTGGGTGGGAAGGATTTGAATCGAAACAGGAGCCTGTTTGCCATAAGGAAAATACTCATGAAAAGCATCTTTGCTACAGAGGATACAGTGAACTGCTCCCTTCCACCTCTGCATCAGCAGAAAGTGCAGGTATGTGCTCAGAGTGCTCTGCTTTTGGTCCCACCTCGAGAGGAGAGGCTGCTTTTCCCTTTCCCCCCATCGGCACAGCTCTGTTGTTCATCTGCCTCCTTCTGAGAAGAGCAGGAAGGAGCATGGTCCCTTTGGGGGTGTCTCATCCAGCTGCAAAGGTCAGGGAGGAGGGAGCAGAGGCTTTTCTCTCAGAAATTCCTATTTCCGACCACTTCTTTCCTCCCTTAGGGTCTGGGCAGAGCAAAGCAGTGCCTGACTGTCCCGCTGTGCTGGGAGCCCCGTGGCACAGGGAGAGGGGCTGGAGGCAGGAGGAAGGAGTTGTCCTGGATGAACTCCAGGCCAGAAGCGAGAGGGGCCTTGAGCCCACTCGGAAACCGTGTCAGGGCAGGGGAGAGGCCTCTCCCCATGCAGGAGACTCCCGAGCTCTGGGACCTCTGTATCCAGCCTCACAGGGGCTGTGTTTGTCCCCTGGATTTAGGCCTTCTTTCATGGCCCCTTGTTCAAAGGCCGCAAAACCAGTTGGTCCCCAGGAGCCCTGTTTTCTCCTATATAGGACAAGCAAGCCAGGACTGGCCCTTTCCTCTTCCTTTCCAGTATCACTCCATCCCTGCTATCTGTCATGCCTGTGGACCGTGTTCTGGTCCTGTTTATAAATTGCTCACTGCTCTTGCCTGTGCTGCAGAACTGCAGTTTGTGGGTTTGCATTGCTGGGGTAAAAATCCACAGCTCAGCTGTGTGGCTCTTGCTTGCTTTGGGAGCAGAACATTTCCTCACCCCTGGGAGCAAATCACAGCCTTCAAAGTCTGTGCGTGCTCAATTCTGCACTGAATGTAGGGAGCTTTTCATTCGCGCTTGCAGGGAACCTCTCTGCAGCGTGCCCGATGTCCTTGCAGCAAACTAGCTCAGTGACGAGCCCCGGCAGCTCACCAGGGTCCCCCCCACCATGGCAGGCTGCTAGCATCCTCCGGCTCCTTTGCCATGCTGAGGGTAGGACAAACCCAGCCTTCCACATGAAACACTCTCCGGCCTCAGCACCGGCAGAGGTGCACACGCAGCAGCTGCTCTGCTGCAGTCAGAGTGCAGTGATTTTGGTCCAGAGACCGGACCCGGGACCGTGGATTACTAAAGGCAACTGGGAATTCTTTAAAATGCCAGCCTCGGTGTGCTGGGGCTGGATCCCTCGGGGGGATGGAGCACAGAAGTCTCCTGACTCCTCCCAGCTCCTATTTTTCTTTTCTCTCTTTTTCTTTCTTTTTCCCTAAAAAGTCCTGACTTTCTCACCCCCTCCTTGTTTCAGCTCTGCTTTTCTTTCACACTCCTCCTGTTGGGGGTCGAGCAGTGTTTAACTCTTTCTTCCTTGCAGCAATCAGTGGCTTTGAGACTTTCTAAGACCCAGGTGGGGCATCCCCCCAGCCTCAGCGGGAGCCTGCAGGACCTGGCTGCGTGTTGAGCACGAACACACAGCTCAAGGAGGAACATAGTGGAGAACTTGTCGCTTTTATTGTCGTGGTTGGCGGTCCCTGCCCGGTGGAGGTGCCCTCAGACTGCTGCTGGGATGCTGCTCCCTGCAGCATCCAGGAAAAGGCACGGAAACGGTCCCCTGCTCCCCTGAACAGATTTGAAGGGCAAAATCTGCCAACAGCTTGGTATATTGATTCAAATGCATTATTCCTCCCTGGGCAGATCCCGGTCCTGGGAAAGGAGCAATCAGTGCAGGTGCAAATAGCTTTTAATTGCAAAATGTATCTCACCATGGAAGCATTTATGCTGGATTTGATACAAGTGATAGAGCAGCAGCCTGAGGAAAACCAATAAGCCAGAGCACTGCAGGGACCAAACTATTTCTATACAATACCTATGGCGTAAATATTCATGTATGGCTGTGTTCTTCCACATATCCCTGAGATACGACACAGTAGCATTATGTGCAGATTCAAATATCATCTGCAGGGAATGTGAAAACTTGCTCTTTGTAACGGTTCCTGCGTGAGAGTGCAGCATATTTGGGATGTGGATGTTTCATGTGTGGACTCTTGTGAAGCCACATCGGCTTTGGTGCTCGGCCGCAGTTTAGTATTGCCAGAGAGGTGCTGGAAGTAGACTGTGTGCCTGCTTTGGGGATCTTTGTATCTCTGGCTGAGGTTTAGCTGTGTGCTCAGACGCCGCTGCACACAAAGTGATGTACAGGTGGCTGAAGAGGGTCCTAGGAAGTTGTCAGACTGCTTTTAGGGTGCCTACGGAGCTGTATCCCAATGCTTTTGTAGGGCGTTGTACCTGGGCTGGCTGTTCTCCGATTCGGGGCCCTTCGCTGTGCTCCGGGGGGCTCTGCACGGTCCCTGGAAGGGGCAGTCTGCAGCTGCCCGCCCCGCTACCCCCCGCAGCTCCCGGGCAGCATCTTCCGCACCTCGGGGCGGAGGGAAAAGGCGGGGCACGGGAGAAGTTCAGAGATACCTCAGGCACTTCAGTGGTTACCCGCCTCAAGCTCGGTCGTGGAGTCCCCGTTGCCCCTCCGCGGTTTGACATCGCCATGGGGGAACGGGTAGCCCAGGATGCGCCGGGGTTTGTTTCATTACATGTGCAAGCGCCTCGCAAGCCCTTGTTCGGGGAGATAAAACCCGAGCAGAGAGCCCCGTTCCGCCGCAGGAGCCCACCGGGGAGGCGGTGGCCAGAGCCCGGCTACTGGAGCGGCTGGCGAGGATGCAAGTTGTGCTGCAGGGGGGATGGATGCTGATGTGGGGAGCCCGCGGAGAGGTGCGGGCACTGCCTCCGCTGCGTCGCCACTCCACCAACCAGAGCTTCACCAGCGGGAGCAGGAGCTGGTTCTGGTGGTATTATTTTCCCTAGCAAAAAGAGTACCAGACTTTCTTCCTGAGCTGTCCCGTTAGGAAATGTGCTGCTCCTGCAGATCCGCGAACGGCTACCCGGGAGTGGGGCAGGAATGGCAGAGTTTGGTGGTGGATTCAGCGGGGATTTGGAGGGGGGAAGTTGGAGGGTCAGGCCCCACGCGTGTTTCCAGCGGCGATAGTGTTAGGGATAACCCTTTGTATGGGACATGGCCGCCGGGCATTCCAGGCTTCGGGCGGTCAGGCTCGGGGGCGACAGCCTGTCGTTGACGGGGGTATCCCCGGGGGAGCGGGGAGAGCTCGGACACCTCGCGGTTGGCGCTGCCGCTTATCCCCGCGGCTGTGCGGGAGCGCGGAGCCCTCCCGGTGAGGGGCGGCCTCGGGCGCTGTGGGGGCAGGCAGTGGGAGCGGGGTGTGCGCACCCCGGTCCCCCGTTGGCCCTCGAGCAGCGCCGCCGCCTCGTCCATGAACAAAGACGCGATCGCGTTAGCGCCGGTGCCCCCCCCCCCAGACCCGGGAGGGGCTTCGGGGCAACTTTCCCCCGGTCCGTAGGGGCGGGGCTATGCTAATGAGAAGGGCGTGGCCTCGCCCCCGCTGCTGCTCTTTGCCGGCAGCCATTGGCTGCGGTGCCGCGGGGGTGGAGCGCTGACGCGATGCAAATGAGGGGGCGTGCCGTCTGCGGCCCCGCCCCCCGCCCGCCGGGGCTGCGGGGCTCGTGTTCGGCGGCGGGGACAGTCAAAGTGGCTCCCATAGGGAGAGACGGCGAGTCCGCCCGGCGCTGCGGGAGAGGGAGGGGGCACCGGGAGCCCCAGGGTCTCCCTCCGGCCGTCCGTCCGCGCCGCCGCCGCGGGTGCGCCCCTCTCGTTCCCTTCCCGGCGTGCGCCCGGCTCCGGCAACTCGCTTCCTGCGCGGCTGAAGGAGGGAGGAGAGAGGAGCGAGCGCTTCGGCGGGGAGAGGAGAGGAGAGAAGAGAAGAAAGAGGGAGAAAAGAAAGAAAAGAGAGAGGGGAGGAAGGGGGGGAACTTGCCTCTCTTGTCACTGGAAAATGACACTTGATGTAGCAGAGCCTGCCGCAGCTCCCGTTCGCCCTATTGTTTCTTAAACTGCCATCTGAGATTTTTTTTTTTCTTTTCCTTATTTTTTTTTTTTTTTTTGCCTGCTGCCATCCGAGGGGTGTTTTCATACAAAAGGGACTTCAAGTACTCCTCCGGCTTGCGAGCGCTGCACCCAGCCCCCAGCACCCCGCCAGCACCTCCACGCACCCAAACAAACTGCACACGCAGCGAACAGCAGCGACAAAACCGGGCTCTGATTGCCTCTGGATTTTTTTTCCCCTTAATGTGCGTGCCTGTGTTCGCTTTCTCTGACTTGCTTTGATTCCAGAGATCAGCTGCAGGGAGAGAGAAAGAGAGAAACCCCTCTATAACAGCCCGCTGGCGATTTCATCACTTTTTTTGGTTTTTTGAGTGAAGAAGGAAGATTTGAGCTGTTGTTTCTGATTCATGTTTGGGATTCAGGAAAGCATCCAGCGGAGTGGGAGCAGCATGAAGGAAGAGCCCCTCGGCGCGGGGATGAACGCGGTGCGGACGTGGATGCAGGGAGCCGGCGTCCTGGACGCTAGCACGGCCGCTCAGAGGTAGGCAGGCTCCGCGCCCCGCTCCGCGCCAGCGCCCCGGCAGCGCGGCTCCCCGCAGGCAGCGCTTTCCCCCCTGCACCAGCCCAAAAGCCAGCTCTGGAGCTCTGCTAACAGCGGGGAGCTTCGCCTAGAAGTGGCCAGTTAAATATTTATTTCTCCTGTCTCGTAGCAATGACTTTTTAATCTATTAATGAGCATAATGACAGCAGAGGAGGCGGCCAGCCTGGCTAGGTGAGAATAGGTGTGTTTTAATCTCTCCAGCCCACTGTGTTCGCGCGGAGGAAGGAGTTTTCAAAACTATGTTTGCTGCCGATTTAGTCTGAAGATCTCCAAATAACGTTTTCCTCCTCCGATAAGCAGGGACTTGTGCACGGAGGTATCCAAAATTTATTTCCCTACCTCTCTCTCTTATCCTACCCCGAATCAGCAGCCTCCCTTCTCCCCCTCCGATAAGCTGGAGTTTTGCAAAGCTTTCTCGGAGCGAAATTTAATTCGAAGTCCCTTTGTAAAACCATTGCCACTTATCTTAGATTTTAAACAATAAATCCTTTTAAAGAGGAGGTGGGTTTGGCAAAGCTGTGCCCAGAATCGCTTTCTCTCTCATTTCCCCTTCTCCTCATCCTTTTCCCTGCCAAAGAAAGAAAAAAAAAAAAAAAAATAAAGGAAATAAAAAGAAAGAAAAGGAAAAAAAATAGAAGGAAACCCTGATGCGGATTCGCAGCCTGAGCCCTGGAGCCGGCACCAGTTTAATGTTGACATCTCCCGGTGTCTCCCACCTCGCCCCGCACCCCTCCCTCTGGAGCCCTCTAAGGAAGGGAAAGTTTCTGCAGGGACAACCCTGAAATATTTCAAGTTGTCTTCTCGGCTGTTTACCCACAGCCCCGGCCAGGGGAAGGAAAGCTCGCAGGACCGAAACTGAAAGATCAGGCACATGGGCGCTGGGCTGACAGCTCTGAGCCGACTTTGAGAAGTAGCAGGAGCGACGCCGCTCCACGGGGCAGCGCGCCGGGGGGCTGAGCTCCGCTCCTCTCCATGCGAGGCCGGCGGCGGGCGGGCACGGCCCCCAGGGAGGGGTGGTGGGTGCAGGGGGGGCGGCTAGGGGATCACCTCAGGGCGGGATGGGCTCCGGGCTCTGCCGCGCTCCCGGCCGCCCAAGGGATTCGGTGTGGCAGCGCACGGTTTTCCTCTTGCCCGGAGGGAAGAGCCCCAGGGGGGACTCATTGTGTATGTGGGGGATGCTCAGCCCCGGGGGAGCCCAGCCGGGCCCCGCGGAGGAAGGCACGGGCCCGGGAGGCGGCTGTGGGGGTGGAGAAGGGGATGTGAGGCCGCGTCGTCGGGGCTGCAGCTAACCCTCGTCCCTCTGGTCCCAGCGGAGTGGGTCTGGCTCGGGCTCACTTCGAGAAGCAGCCTCCTTCCAACCTGAGGAAGTCCAACTTTTTCCACTTCGTCCTGGCTCTGTACGACCGGCAGGGGCAGCCCGTGGAGATCGAGCGCACCGCCTTCGTGGGCTTCGTGGAGAAGGAGAAGGTGAGTAGCCTTGAGCCCTGCTAGGGCTCTGCCGCCTCTACAGGGCCCTCCCCACTCTGCTCCCCGGGACAGCGTCCCGGGCACCTGATTCTTCCCCGGTCCAGAAGGACAACCAGGGAGGGGGTTTTCTCTGATCCTTTGCTACGCCCAGGGCAGGGAAGAGGGGCTGACAGCCGTTCTGTCCACCCCGGGGGACAGCCGATGTGTGAGTGATGGAGAAGCTTTATATGTTTGTTTTGGTTTTTTTTTTTTTCTTCCTTTTTCCACCGGCCTCCCGTGTCCTTTTTGATTTCAGGAAGCCAACAGCGAAAAGACCAACAACGGGATCCACTATCGCCTGCAGCTGCTCTACAGCAATGGTAAGGGCTGGGAGCCCCTGGTGTCAGCCCCATCACCAACTGCTGCCTCCCCGGCTGCAGAGCCCACCAGAGGCTGGGAAGCCGCTTCCCACTACTCCCCTCGCCCCGCGCATCCCTGCGGCCTCGGCCAAGTGCTGTTGAGACCTGGGCGGCCCCGAGCAGGAGCCCCAGCGGGCCCGAGCCCTCGGGCGAGCTCCGGCGCGTTGCCGCCTGCCGGCCCCGCTCCTCACACCTGTGCCTTGTTTCAGGGATCAGGACGGAGCAGGATTTCTACGTCCGACTCATCGACTCCATGACCAAGCAGGTGGGTGTTGCGGAACGCCTGCGGAGGGGTGCTGGGGAGGTGGCAGCCGTCGGGGTGGCCCCAGGGAATGCAGTGGGGCGGCCCGCGGAGGTGAAACCCGCCCCCGGAGCGGAGTGGCTCTGCTACGGCTGGGAAAAGGCTGAGGAGAAGGGGGACCTCGCTCTGCAGCGGCAGGGGCTGCGGCGCCGAGCCGGGGGCAGCCCCCTGTAATGGGTCTGTGCAGAAGGTCCCCGCTGGACCCTGCCTGCCGCTGTGCTTGGGGAGCTCCGAAAAATGGTGCTCCTAAAGGCGATGCTCCAGCCTCCCTTGTTCGGGCTGGGGCTGAGTTTCCAGCCTAATTAATAAGCATTAATCTGCGGGCTTCCCCAGCGCACCGAGCGCCGTCAGCGCCAGCCGCTGCCTGGGCGAGGGGCTCCGTCTGTCTGTCCGTTCCTCCCGCGTTCTCGCCTCCGCCGGGTCCCGGGTGAAAGGAGCGGTCGGAGCGGGGCACGTTCGAGTGTCGGAACAGCCCCTCCCTGAAACGCGTGTGGAGCTGCGGGTCGTGAGACCCCGGCGGTGGGTTATCCCTAGTTGTAAGCTGCTCCTTAGCTTCGCCCCCGGCGTGTGCCTACCTGTACAATATACTTTCCTGTATGAAAACAGCACTTTTACAAAGGGAGTATCCAAAGAAATCGATTCTCCCTTTTTAAAAACCATTGCTACTCCCGTGCATTTTTCTGCTCCTGCCAGAATATTTTTCTTTTCTGTTTCTTTTAAATAGTTGGGATCGCTCTTAAGCCTTCTAATCCTTAAGATATGATTCTATGTTTCTATATGCTTTTTCCCCCTCCTAATCTGTTGTACTTGTTAAAGAAAATTCTCAAATTTTAGTTAGGAAAAAACATCCAGCTTTTTCCAGTACCGATAGGAAAAGTCAGCCTCTGTATGTTGTCTGTAGGGAAAAAACTCTTGGCTTGTATTTCTTCTCTACAGCAAAACATGAAGCTCTAAGGGCTGAGTTTGTTTTAGAAAACTCTCTTTGATGGTCCCAAAACATCTTTTCCTGCTATTGAAGACTGTCTTTCAACAGTAAAAGGGAAAAAAAAAAGGAAAAGGGAACTTGGATGAATTTTACCAGACAGCCCGCTATGTGCCTGAACTCTGTTAAACTACACACTTCCAAACACAGCCTATTCCCTGTAGGAATTAAAACAGCAGCAATATGCCCTTCTTCATAACAAATCTTGGGAAAGCATTTGCTGCCATTCCTTGTTTTTTGGGCACAAATTGTTTGTTTGTGCTAAAAGTAACAAAATCTTCCTGCTATATGAACTCTTGGTCCTTTTGGAGCTTATGTATTTCATATGAGGGCGACTATCAATAAATATCATCTCGAAATAGCTCTCCTATCATTGCGGAAATGCAAAAGCCTCTGCTTATAACCCTGCTGAAAACAGAGCCCTGAACTCATGTAGAGCAGCGGATTCAAAATAATTTTCTTAACAAAGGCATCTTGCATATGAAGAGTTCATCCTAAGGCACTGTTTGACCTCTTGGTCTTTCATTATTATCAGCTCATCAGAGGGTCTTTGGAGAGAAAGGGGTAAAAAAAAAACCCAGATACAGTTTATTTGTAAAACCTACCATGTAGCTTTAAAGTACATTCACAATGAAGTAGGAGAGGGGAAAAAAGTCTGCCTGATTTCAGGAAGTCTTAGGAAAACAAAGTTAGTGCAAATTACGGATTTTGGGGAAAGTGCAGTGGGGTTGAGAGGAAAGGATTTATGAACAAAGCTCTCTAAACTCAAGTTAGGATACAGAGAGTGAAGGGCTATTTTAGACACAAATGTATTTGCTTATATAGTAATTTCATGTATATAATTTCATTAGGCTGGACTATGATAGCTTATGAAAAATAGGGTATTGCTATGCCAAAACTGTGGCATGTGCGGCTCCCAATTTTTTGGGGGGGCAGGGGCTGAATACTCTCCCTTCTTTTTTAACTCTTTAAAAGTGAAATTATTTCTGATTTGGGACCACTTTGGTGGCTGAATGCTTATTAGGAAGTGAAGTACGACACATGACAGAAGCTCACCCAAATGTTGAATATATCATTTATAGTTCACGACAGTGAATTATACAGAAGATTTCGAGTAACTTTCAAATCATCAAACTGTAATTAAATATTGCAAAGACTGTCTGAAAATTCTTTAATTTTTAATGAAAGTTAAACGTATTGTCAGTCTACTTGAAGATGTAGTATTTAAATGCATGACGCTCAGAACAAACTGGATAATGAAATGATTACTTTTAAATGAAACTGTTGCAGAAGCATGCATGTTTCAGCTGGCAAGTATCTTCTCGATACTCTCACATGCACATTCACACACTCAATAATTGTGAAGTCCCAGACTGAAATTGCAGCTACTCTGAGGTTTCTGGTGGCAAATTAAAAATCCCACAGAAGCAAAGCTTGGGTGAGTTAGGTTCCCCAGATCATACAGGAAAGTATCTGTGGCTCTTCATATTAAATATGTATTTTTTTTTAAGTATGGACACATCAGGTTTAAATGTATTTTCTTTGTCTCTCAGTTATAAATTGCAAGGTTTTGTATCGTGGATTGTTAATTTAGGTAAGATAAAATAAAATCATCCTGTAAATCAGACCCAGATTTCTGTATGTAGGATCACTACTCATTGATTTAACATAAATGTCCCGTTAGCAGCATGTATTATAACTGCAGGTAGACAGGCAGAGATTTTCTGTGCTAGATGCTGTGTATCTATAGATGTTCCTGATTTGAATAAGTCAGGGATTTGTGTGGCTGTACCCAACTAAGAAACTCATGGTGAGGGTCCTTTCATAGGTGGAGCACAGGGACCCTTGTGTCCTGGTGCATGCGTGCGCGTCTATTTTCTGTCTGCAGTAACTCAGTGTGGGAAGCAGGGCTGGTGGCATGACTGAAAGGACCAAGAATTGTGTTGTGAACCACATCCCAGGGCAAGTCTGGACTGTAGGTGTGAACTCTGTGCGCGCTGCCCCAAAACGTGAGCTCTTGCCACATGCCCGCTCTGTGGTAGCCTGGGCCGTGGGACTTCTGAATGAGAAACTCAGGCAGGATAGGTCTCAAAGTGCATTATTTTGGGCAATATTGGGGATAACATGCTTAGCCTTTGGTGGTGGCTCCAGAGCAGTGTCAGGCAAGACGGGAATTCCATGTCTTTCAGGGGTCTCACTACGCTTCCAGAATGTGTCCGTTGTTTAAAATTTGTGATTACTACGCACAAACCGTTACTGTTGCAGGGAAGTTCTTTGCAGTTACAGCAACAACGTTCGGTGTCAATACTGGTTTAATTACAGCTTCTTTTATGTTATCTTGGCACCTCATTTTATGTCGGGATCGCATTCCTAATGCGTTCAAAACCCTGTAGGATCCCAAACTTTATAGCCGTCGCCTTCCGTAAAGCAGCAGCTCTTACCGCAGTAGGTCTGGCTCTAACAATGATGCATTTTGAAATTGCCTGCAAAACGTGAAATATGTCTGCTCTAATAAAAATGGAGGTTTTAGGCCACTCTAAGGATTTTTAATGTATTTACGGAGAAGAGATGCCTTCTATTTCTTCAGCTGTATTTTCATAAAGTTGATATATTTCGCTATTAGGAAAGATGGAGGAAATAAATCTGCAATACTTGTTCCCCACCCATTTTTTCTTCAGCTGTTCTCATCCATAAGATATAACGGATGCTAATATGGCTCAGGCATCTTAAAAATCATAAGTTTTGCACGATAGCTATTGTCTATTGCAGTGAGTCCTCATGAGTCAAAATCCTTCCTTCAGAGTTCGACCCTGTTTATATTTTGCCTTTTTCCACAGTACTTTAAATCTGGATGCAAATGTTTCTTCTGTTGACTTCTCTATCATTCTCTGATGTCTGCAGACATCTGATCAGCTCTCTATTCTGTGCATAGCACGGCCCTTCTTGGCAGCTACACACATGGGGGAAAAAAAAAATGTTATCAATAAGTTCAGAGGAGCCTCAGCACACTCAGAGAAAATTCACACAAACATAAAACAAAGCCTAACCCCTGTGCTGGGGAAAGTTTATGTTGCGCCAGATTTTAGCAGCTTTCTTGTGCCTTTGGTGAGATGTCAGAAGCGCAGGTGATATTAATTTTCTTGTACAGAGAGGAATGGAGAAGTTTGGAATTTGCATGCATGATCAGGACCTGTGTTTGGGAAAATGTAAACTCATCACAGTGGAAAATGTGTTGTTTGGAGTCTGAGGGTGAAAACAAAGCTGAGGATTTTGGAGAGACTGCCTGAGCCAGATGGCCTGGTGCATTCCCAGTCTGGCAGCCCAACTGCTCCCTCCTGTATAATATACAGCCATTTGTTCTGGGATATTTACGCTAGAGCTGTTTCCATGTGAATGTTTGAAAACCATTAAAAATGAACATATTAGGAAAGATAAATTTATTTAATTTGTGTGAATATGTCGATAAGCAGGCTGTGTATCAAAGGCAGAGGGAGCCTGCATAAAATAATTAGATGCTTCTGAATTGTGCATTGAGAGAGACAGCAAGAACTAACTGTCTTCACCCCAGGACTGAGTGCTGTGCTACTTGTCTGGGATAAACCTCACTGTGATGAGTCAAAATTCTGCCTGGGGAAAGAGTAAAAGCTTGGGTGATTAAGGGTTAAGTATTCAAAGCCAAATAAATGTAATTCACAGTATTTTCTGAGTAGATATATAGCGGATACAAGCCTAATCCTCTCTGGGTGAAATTCTGGCCCATCTGAAGTCAATTGCAAAGCTCCTATTGAATTCGGTGGGGCCAGGATTTTATTTTCTCTCTGTGTGTATGGCTGTATACGTCATTCCAAATCATTCTAGTTCTGGTTTTGAAAGGACCCTCATTTTAAACAAGTTTTTTTTTCTCCTTTATTTCAATAATGAAGATAGCTTTTATTCTGTGGAACAGACGAGGAATTTGAAAGCAAGTGGATTTCGGTGCATGTTGGTGATTTTTCTCCTTCTCTTACTCTTTTAAAATCAAGGCCATAACTGAACAACATAATGACCATGATCTCATTCCTTCAAGATTGTTTTTCATCCAGTTCGGAAAGCAGGATTGCTTGACTGGCAAACTGACACCCTGAGATGATCCTGCCCTCACTTGTATCAGCGTAAATCTGGATTTAGTCAGGAATTGTTAAGGACAAAATCTGGCCTTATATTTTTCCAACTTATTCATCAACTCTTTTATTGCTCTATCTTGCCATCTTTACTGGGGAAAAAGTGGCTTAAATGAGAACTGTGCTCTTGACTTTTATATTATCCCCCTTCCTTTTATTTCATTTTATTACTTTTTTTTAATGAACTTCCTTGCTGTAAAGCTGAGGCAAACCGTCGGACCCACTTGTCATCTAGAAGTGACTGCGGTGGGCTCAGTTTAGTATTTTTATTTGCTGGCAAGCAGTGAATTGCATTTGATTTCACTTTTTATGCAGCTTTGTTTAAATGGAAGTGAGGAAGCCGTTTATGTTGACGTTAATTTTTCGGGGTCTGGTTTTTTAAGTCCATTGATGCTCGGGTTGTCGTTACTCACTGGGGCTTCTCGAAGAAAGCTTACTTGGGTGAGTAACAGTTTATGAAAACGGAAGATGAATTTTGTGGAGGAATATTTAAGTTGTTCAGGAGAAGCAAAGCTCTTTTGAACCACTTATGAAAAAACACCGAGCTTAAACTACACAAAGTAAACAAAAAGAAAAAAGCGAAGTCTACAGTCATGCCTTTCCTTTGCTGGTGTTTTGTTGTGCAGTGCTGGTGTGTATTTGCAGGCTTATTTTTAGCTCTGCTGTGGTCTAAGTTTATGCGCTATAACTTTCACTTTATCTCTCATTAATGTGATCCCTATTTGACAAAATCACGACGGCGTCAGCGCGACAAGGAATCCCGCCGCAATCAGCTCATTTTAAAGACTGAACTTAAAAAAAAATAGCAATAATATTAAAATATGCATTTTTAAATAGTGTGGGTTTTCAGATTGTACAGTTAAAAATCTTCACAACAACAATGTTGTGGACCCTTCCTGTAGAAATACTCCTGGCAGCTACAACGATCTGAAACTTTAGCAGTTCCTGTTTCCTTTTTGAAACTAATTGTAGAATTAATGCTTGAGAGCAACACAGTTTGCAAGAGGGCAGAGTATCTGCAATGCTCTCAGGCAGCCATTCATGGAAGTAAACAGTTGCTGCTTTATACACCCGTTCGCACAAGTAAATTAGAGCATAGGAATGGGAACTGGGGATGAGCTGCTCGGAAATGAACTTGGCAATTCCTCCTGCTTCCCAGAATTTCCTAGGAATTCCAACAGGAATAGGGTATGCGGGAGTACCTGTGCTTAATTCAGAGAAAACACAATGTGGATAGGTGCAACATCGGTAATCAAATGCAGCTAAAGTGAAAAGCAAATCCTTAATGTTAGAGGAAGGCAGAAGAATGTCATGCATGGAAAGAAAGGGATCACTGATGCTAAACACAACAGACAAGGTGATTATGTACCACAGTGTTGACTCTGCCCATTCATTATTGCTATTTAGTTGAGTTATTTAAGCGGGTACCTGGAGGTTAAGTAAGCATAGCAGCAGGAAGAGAGAGGGGAAGGGAAAAAAAGAAAGTAAATGCTGTGTTCTGGTTTGTCATTTTAGTGCTTCCTTGGCTTCACTGGCAGCAAGATAACCCATGGTGGGTAAATTTATTTTATTATTTGAAAGTCTTAAGAACGAGCCAAGTTCAGCAGTC
This sequence comes from Psilopsiagon aymara, assembly GCA_024733675.1. NCBI lineage: Eukaryota > Metazoa > Chordata > Aves > Psittaciformes > Psittacidae > Psilopsiagon > Psilopsiagon aymara. The sequence goes on from JANRGW010029702.1 coordinate 14,283, forward strand.
CTCTCCAAGGCACTGTTCGTGCTGTGATTGTCTAGAGGTGAATGGGCACTGGAGGTGTTTGTCTCCGCTAATGGCCTCAGGGGTAGATCTGCTCTTTACCCGCATGCTCTGCACTCTCAGAGGCAGATTATTCTCTGATTATTGATAAAGTCCAGAAAGTGCCATGAGCTTTCCCCTTGCCTGGCCTGTCCTACTGCAAGGGGGACCTGATTTGAGGGTTTTCTGGAATACTTGCAATGTCCCCACTGACCCACCCCGTCAAGTGTCAGCTGGTTTCTTTGACTCCCTGGTTTTGGCAGAAGATGCTTCTCCCCATCTTCCCCTTTAATGCAGGAAATGAGGATTGTTAGTTTGTCCCACCTCCTGCTGTAGCACATGGATGATCTTCCAGATCTTCTTGCAAACCATCTATCGCTGTCTTGGGCACTGATGTGGAAGTACCTCAAGGTGTGGGCCAGCAATTGAGCAGGGACATGGGGTCCCAGCTGGTGTCAGGGGGGTTTGCTGGTGTCTGTGCTGCAGTGACTGAATTTATTCTGTGACAATTTTTATGTCCCCTTCATGTGAGTGCTGGGATCACAGGATTTGTGCCTTGCTGGTGGGAATCAGGGGGTAGAAGTCGAATGAGACTCTTCACCTATTAGCTGCAATGACACCACCGGCCCCTGTTTTATTAACAAAAAACCCTTCTGGCTCTCAGGTTTTAGGCAAATGGGTGTAGCAAAGCAGAAATGAAAAAATGAAAACTATCACAGCTAACACAGCTCCATCCCTGATTATTTTTTTAAATTATTAAATAATTTTATAATGCATAATATTAATATTGTTACTATTAAAACTGTGTCAAGAATCAGCTCATGCTTCCTCAGATTTGTATGTCCCCTTTGCAGGTACAGCACCTCTTACCCTTGGTGGGTTATAACTATAAGGACTGGGAAAGCAGTTCGTATGATGTTGCTTCAGCATATATTACATGAATAAGCGAACTCATTTTTAATCAGTGTTTTCTACACTTCCATTTCAAAGTGGTCTCATTCCATAAAATGTATTTCATCCACATAGCATACTTTTGGGTTTTATTTTCAATATATTGTTTATTGTTAGCTTTAGGTATACCCGTATCAGATATCATTTTATTTGCAGAGTTTGTTCCCCAGTTTCTTCTTTTTAAGTCTGTATTTTACAAGCTGAAAAGGTCCAGAGTAAAGCTGATGCTCAGATGTAGGGGTGGTCATCCCTCCAAGTCTGGGGCTCTAACCATTGATCCTAGCTCTGCGGTGGCACTCTCAAAGATTTAGGAACTTCAATGCCATTAAAAGATGCTGTTGCAAACTCAACTTATTTACACTCTCATTTTGCTGCTGGGGGGCTGGTGCCCAGGATCAGGGGTCATTAGGAAATATCACTTTGTTGTGATCAGATGGAAACCCTGTACTGGGCGGGCTGTGAGTGCTAACCCACTTAGTGTGTATGTCAATCCCTCGCTGTCGCTGCTGGTTCATCTGCTGGGAGCATTGCAAATGTAAACTCTTCCTGCAATGCGAATGCAGTCTTTCCACAGTTTTAACTTTAAGGATTCTCCCTGTGCTGTCTCAGAGTCAGATTTCTCAAGCTGGTTGATCCTCTGTTTGTTTTGGTATCCTCTGCTCTGGTAGGGCCTGCTTCTCACTTATTTATATCTGTGTAACTCCAGAGCTGCTCTCTGGGAAGCGATGGATCTTGAGGTTCAAGGGGAGAATCAGGCCCAGGCGCTTTCTCAGGAGCTACCAGGAAAATGCTTGGGCTGTGCATCTTTTGTAATTAAAAATACATGAGCACTCTCTTTTCTGTCCTTATTTTTCTTTTTTAATGAATAGAACCCAAAGTATAACCAGCCTTGCTTTTTTTATTATTTTTTCTTTTTTCTTTTTTTTTTCTTTTAAAGCTATTAGGTTTATATTTTATTCTGAATTGAAAAGAAAATTGTGGCTGTCTTGACTACTAAAAAACCCCATCCTACACACCACTTGAGAGACGTGCCACGGAGAGGAGGGAATTTAGCTGTACTTGCATTCTATTGTTTTCCAACTGCAAGTCTCGGAGCAGGTTCAGTGGAGACACTGTCCCTTTAGCCTGCAGCTTGGCTCAGAACTCTGGGTTGTGCCTTTGGTTACAGCAACGTGTTTTTGTTTACTCCAAATCCAACTTGATGCACAGCTAAAAATGTGTTTTGTTTCTAGGCGATAGTATATGAAGGCCAAGACAAGAACCCAGAAATGTGCCGTGTTCTGCTCACGCATGAAATAATGTGCAGGTAAGAAATACCCCGCTTCCATTTAATTAGTGATGAGAAGATGAATCTGTCTCTCAAAATCTAGGTTGAACCTGCAGCTATTTTCGGACTTGAATTTATCTTTCTTGCATTAAACAATCCCAAAATAACCCAGCTCGGTTTGTGTAATTAGCAGCAAGGTCTCAGCCGTCACACTAGTTTTCAATTATTTATAAAGAGTTATTCTTCGCAGAACACTACTGGTTTTCATTTAGACATCGTAGCCCATAAAAGGTCTCCTCACCAAAATTAACAGTCGATTATATTCTTCTAGCAATAAATGGCTCTGCCCCCAATTCCCAACAAAACCTCCTCAGTAGAAAGACAAAATAGTAATTTTTGAACTTTGTTTCTGGACGTGGTGAAGACTCGAGGTCAGCAGTCGTGTCCCAGTTGCTGCTCGTGCAAGGTCCCTGCTCAGCTGGAGCGGGGCAGGTGATACTCCTCCATGCAAAAGATGTCTTCCTGTTGATTTTCTATAAAAGTCCCCATGCAGATTTGGCTCTGCCCTGTGCTCTCTGCCCCTGAACATGTGTGGCTGGGGTTGGTCTCTTGAATTCGGGACAGCCAAATATCTTCTCTCCTGAACACGGTACTTCTGCAGCTGCTTCCTTCTCTTTTCTGTCTGGTTGAAATAGGTGAAGCCTCTTCTACTTCCCTTTTACTGCAGAGAAGGCAGCATCTTCCCACAGAACCCTCTAGCACCTAGGAGAGCTTGACCTCGTGGTCCCATTAAAGTTAGTGGGTGTTTTTTGCATCTCTGAAAAAATCATTTGTTACATATTGTTCAATGGCAGAAAATAATTCCCTGGTGGAAGAAGAGGCGTTCTTGCATAAGCTCATTGTTACAATCAGTTGTTTTAAGACTGTAAAAATGCCATTGCATGCGTTGTAACTTTTACAAAATGCATTTACTAAAAAGGAGTAACTTGAGGGTAAAAACTAGTACCCACTTCTAAGAGAAGAAACTTGGATGAGGGTTTTCTGGTGGGGGATAGACTTAGAAAAAAGTATTTAGATGGAAACTTCTCTGTTGGTTGATTTTTTTTTATTATTATTTCTTTTCTTTCTTGGGGATCTGCATGTTTTGTCCTCCATGGCAGCTCTTCCCTGATAAAAGCCTGCTTCAGGGCAATACCCTCAGCTGCCAGCAGAGAAGGAGCTGCTCCCCTTGCTTTGACAGCCTGGGTAAAACCCCACACAGCCCCTCCAAATTCTTCCTTGCAGCATTTGGGTATTTCAGTGTCCATGCTGTATTTTTCCAGGCTGCTTCATTCAGTAGATTTGGCTTCTTCCAGGAAACCAGAGATACCCCATTGCAATCTAAGAACGATCAGAGTACACGGATGTCTCCAAGAGGTGCCAGAGCTTCTGCTGCCATTGGGAGCTGCAGCGTTGCTTTGCTTGAGGACTCTGGGCCAGTTCTCCCTTTCCCAATGGAAACCCAGTTGTGCTGACAACTCATAACTGCCCTAAATTTCATTGGCCCAATTAGCACCACTTTCACACCAGATACCTAGCTAGGAACAATTCATGGAAATATTACAGGAGGCCCCTGACCTGGTAAGGTTGAAGTGTGTGCTTAGCTTTTCTCTGGTAGTAAACCAGACAGTGGAACTGTCCATGTGAGTAAAATTAAGCACACGCTCAAGTGCCTGCAGTGTCAGGTCTGAAGCTGCTGTTAGTTCCTCATACTTAAACAACAAGGTTTTTGAGGTAGGAATTACAACTGCCAGCCACTCTGAGCCATCCATGCAAGGGTAAAGACTGCCTACTTCAATGTATTAATTTTCTTACCAACACTTTAGAAACATAAAGAGTAAGAAGTAAATTAAAACTTCCTATAGAGGGCTGAGTTCTAACCAGAAGACCAAATACCCACATCAAAGGTTTATGGACATTCAGTATACTTTGACTGAGACAAAATTATTTCCATTCTGGGAATGTGGAAAGATATGCAGTCTTTCCCTTTATTAAAGCACTTTACACTTTCTTTGTTCTTAAAATTGACTGGATCAGGAGCTTTATTCTTCTCCTTCTATTTGTTTACTGCTAGCCCCTGCCTTGTGTTTCATAACCGTAAGGTAGAGGGGGTAGTAAAAGAAATAATAATCTCACCACAGTAGGCAAATGTTGTGTGCCTGACAGGGTGGGGGAAACAGATTCAAATGTCTTACAGCTCATATTAGATATTACCCATTTCCTTTTCTGCCTATACATGTGTAAGAGGGTGCTGTTTGTTTACGAGGACGCTTGACCCTATTGCACAAATCTGTCATCTATTGTGCTGCTAACACTCTTTTAAATTGCAAATCTGATGCTCTTTAGGGGTCTAGAAGGAGAAAAAAAGATCTCTCTCCACACCATTCTGTTTCTCTTGATTTCTTGCCTGTTGTAAGTGGAAGTTGGGATGTGCTGAATTTGCACCAGGGGTGCAAATGCAGCCTCAATTATAAGCATAAAATTAGAGTCTGTTCCCCATTAATCAGCCCAGCTAATTGCTATGCACTACCATTAGCCATATGGTGTGAAAGACAGCTTGCTCTCCCTAAGATGAAATTTCTTCATTTCAGACATGAAATAGTGAGGGCTCTGTATTTTAAAATAGCTTGTTTTAGATATTTAATTTCTAAACAACTTTCAGCAGTGCTTTCTATCAAGGCTAACTGCACAATAAAACTTTGCATTTATGTGACAAAGCTGGGTATTTATAGTATACGACAACTATGGCACGGGTAAGACAAAGAATTCAAATGTATAGGAGAGTCCTGGTTGTGGTAGGAAAGTGGGGCTGATGGTTGCTTCAGGTAATGGTTTATTTCAAAGGATTTCATTGTGTTTTGTCAAATATAAAAACACTGTTGGCAAAAATGTTAATAGCTGGGAGAATTCACAGCCTCAGTGGAATTTATTAGTATTGTAGGCAGCATGGGGAGGGACATCTATAGTTAATATTGCCTCAACAATTTCCATTATGAAACCTTCAGTGGCTTAGAGCTTTGCCAAACTTAAACTGTTCTGGCTGAAACGTCCTTTGCAGGGTGTCAGCCTCAGGCTGACTTTCTTTGGAAAGTTTCAGCTAAAATGGTTCAGTGACTTCTGAGAATGAGGTTGGAGTAAAATACCGGTTTTGTCTGTGTAAAATACAATCTTAGAGCCATTTTGGCAAGAACCTCCCATACCTCCACGCTTCAGGGTGAGGAGCCTGTTTGGGGCAAGGCTCATCCTGGCCACATCATCTTCAGGATGAAACCCACCCCACTGGGAGCTCCTGCAAAATCTCCCACATGGACTTGCTAACGACTTGTTAGAGCCTGGCAGCTAAGTGATCGGAAAGTCGCATTTGTGCTGGCCACATGCCATCACCCCGTCATTTCTCATTGTTTATTGTCCCCACAGAAAGCCCAAGCACAGATACACAAAGCAGAGCTCCTCTCGTGAGCGATGCTCCTGCCCGCCACATGAGGGTGGGGATGAGAGGATTTGGGGGTGCTAGATATTGGGGTGAGGAGTCCATCACCTGTGTGCCCACAGAAGTGCAGGGTAGTGGAAGCTAGAGATGGTCCAGCACAGGGAAGCAAAGAGGAGGAGGAAGACAAGGGAGCAAGATGGCAGGAAAGCAGCAGGTCCCCAGAGAGTTGGGGTAAGGACAAAGGCAGCAACAAAAGTTGGCAGTGGTGGTGGCAGCCAGCAGATGGGGAGGCCTGTGAAGGGGTAGGATAAGGGATCGTGTGAGGCTTGAGCATGAGCCCTGGGGATGGCGAGGATGGCAACTGGAGTGGGGTAGACAGAGATGGGGTGCAGGAGCAGAATGAGGTTGTGAAGGGAAGAGGTTGCATTACTATCTAGAATTACTTGTTTTAAAAGTGAACTGCCCCCAAACATACCAATTTTTGTAGGCTTGTTTTGTTGGGCAATATGGCTTTGTGCCTGAACCGTGGTTCCTCGCCTCACTTGGGGAGAGGTGTCGTAGAAGAACAGGGAGAACAAGACCTTGAGTTCCTGGCTGCAAGAAGCTGGCACTCAGCACCTCTTCCTAAGCTTTTTCAGAGCTTTGCTGGGAGCTGGAGGGTTCTGAGTGACTTGGAGAACCTCCTGCAAATTTTTAAATTCCTTCAGGGAAAAGAGGAAGAGCGCTGGATATTTAGGAACTTATTTCCAAGTGTTAAGTAGGCACTAAAACTTTTGAGGCAAGTACTTCTTGTGCAACCAGGTCTCAAACTCAGGGTTTGCACGACATTTTAATTCTCTGCCTGGAAAAACTAGGGTAGAGGAAGTCTTGAGTTCTGCTGTTGGGAGAAAAAAATCACAAAGACAAACTAAGGCTTAAAAAGTTATTATCTAGAACATGAAAGAACATTTGGAGCCTCCTTTCAAGTCAGCAGACAGCAGGATGTGCCAGACGTGTACCTCCTCCACATCACCCTCAAATTGCAGTGCAAGGAGTGAGAACTCTTACTATTACTCAGGATTATTGGGCTGTACTCTTTGGAAGCCCTGCCCAAATGAGGGGGGTACCCAATGAGCAATGCAGTGCTTACTCACTTCTTGAAGATGGGTTTCCCCCATTGGCCTGTGCCTGACTTCATCCTGCTTGTGGCAGGAGGTGTCTCCATCTCCAGGCCTCTGCAGCCACTTCTCCCTCTGGGTTAGTGCCCCAGGTAGGCGCTGGCCTATGAGCTTGGTGGTGCATGGGTGGTGGTATCTGCCCATCTCGTGATGGGAGCCTGGGAACCTTTGCTCGCCTGAGTAAATGTGGCAATTTCTGTCCCTCCAGTCTGCTGTGAGAATGTCAGGACTAGCCCTGATTCGCTTCAGTCACAAGAACTGCATTGTCTTAACTTGTGCCAACTCTGTTTCTAATTACATTTTAATCATTTAAAAATGATTAGCAGTTTTTATTGCCTTGTTTGTGGGTAAATTTTCTCACCCCACACATTCTAACTGCACTCCAACTACAAGTCCTTTTATAGGCAAAACAGCCCCCCGAACATCCACATGACTATTTACCTACAGCATATTTTATTCCTTCCTAGAGTTTAATACTTTCTGGGTGCCAAGACTCTTGCATTTTCTGGTGGATCAATTGTGGTATTGTGCTGTAAAATTAAGCAGTTTTTTTTGGCAATCCTAGACAATGTAACTTCCACCGAAATGAAGATACCGCACATGTGTTAACTGTGAAAAGTTTCAGCCCTGAATAGTTGCCTTGAAGCTTTTTGCGGTGAAAAGAATTATGTATTTTCCTCTCTTTGAAAACAAAATTTTTTATTTTTTTGAAGCCATGTTTAAACAGACTGGTTTTGTAAAAGGCTCCCCCCCCTTTTTTTTTTTTGTTATCTTTAGTGTGGTTACTTGCTTTATTGCTAATCTTGGTGGGTAACTGTATATTATTCACTCTATTGTTCAGCAACACAAGAGAACCTTTGTCATATTCCCAACAGGGTTATTTATATAGCGTGGCACTTCTGAGGGCTTCTTCCTGCCCTGATGTTCTTCCACCTTCTGGGGAAAAGAAAATAGTTCATCTGAGTGGGAGCCATAGTTCCTTGTGCCAGCTACCCACTGAAATAAGGGCGATGCGCAGGTCCCTGGAACACCATTTGGAACAAGCTTGGTGGTTTCCAAAGATCTGGTTGTGTGTGGTTGAGGTTTACCAGAAAGTTAATTGAATGGAGACATGTGCTCAGGTCTGGCCAGGGAGAGCAATCAGGGTGGTCCTTGATGCCTGTCACTTGGTGTCACCATGGGATGGGATCCCTGCAGCCGCAGAGGAGCTGCCCAGGCTTGATCCAGCAGCTCTCTGGGAGGGACCAAGGAGGGCTGGAGAAGACCAGGAGCTTCTTGATTAATTTTCTTTTTTATTCCCTGAAGCCTCAACTTCAGTGGGGGATTTTGTTTCAAGAGACATCAGCAAACAAGAGCTTTCCTTGCTAGATAGGGGTTTCCTCCCTGGGGTGGGTGGAAGCCTGAGGATTTGTTCACCTATGTATCTGTGACTTGGTCTCATGGGTTTAGATGGGCTGCAGGGTAAGCAGGGCAGCCTATATGTCATTCAGCCACAGCTCTAGATGCACTAAGAGGGAATCCCAACCTGATCAGAAATGTATATACTGCCTGTGAGCTTACCTGCAATATGTCTATGGCTCCTAACGGACAATAACCCCTGACAAGGAATCATCACAAACAATTAAACTTCTCTTAGGAAACAATGAGCCACCTCAGTTCAAAAGAATCCCAGCCTCGAGGTCAGCAATGGAGAAGTGCTTGGGGAAACAGAGCTTATATTTCACATGCCTGCTTTGTATCTGGCCTGATGCAGGGCACCAGCCACTGGAGCTGCGCTCTCCATGGCATTAGGGATCGTTAACATGCTCAGAAAACTTGGGGCAACAGGCACACTAGAACATAAAAGAACCACTGCCAATGGCACTTGCGTTTTAGCTCCCCCATTAATAACAGTGTTTCTTGGAGAATAATTGTGTTTTCAGATTTCAGGGGGAGGTTTTCTGGTAGCTGAGAATTGTGTAGAAGCAGGAATATCTTGTGGATGTGTAACATAAGCGTTAAGCAAATGTAAAAACCAGGCTCAGCAGGGAAAAAGCTGCCTTATTTTGTGTGTGAGCGTATGTGGAACAACTGTTCAACCCCATGGCAAAGAGGCTACGAATAGGCAGGTCTCCCTGTTTCGGGTGATCCTTGAAATATTATTTGTGAAAGGGGCAAAACCCTTCTCTTTTTATATTTTCCGTTGTTAACCAGCTGTGCAAGAAGTTAAACACAGTAATTAACCCATATGTGACCCACTGCATTTGACTGATTTCCAGGCAGGGACTGAGCGGTAACTCTAGCCGGCAATTTGAACCGACCATGTTCGTAATGATGATTTTACAGTGTAATGGTTGCACTAAATCCTTTCGCTTTTGCTCTGTAGCCGCTGTTGTGACAAGAAAAGCTGTGGCAACAGAAATGAGACTCCATCAGATCCAGTGATAATTGACAGGTAAGGACTGCTATTGTTTCCTTCCATTTTTTTTCCTCCCCTTCCTCATTATAATGAAACACCTGCCCTGTGTTGCTAATGGGGAAGAATTAGGAGTATGTATGGATGAAATTTTGTTTTTGATACTGAATTAGTTGTGCTTTGCAATTGCGATTGCCATGGAAGGGCCATATGGAGGATAATAGAGTGACCTGCTCTTTGGAGGCCTCCAGTTCTTGTAACTGATTCATGTGCATAAAGAGGAGATTTTTCTTTCTGACTTTCTGTGGCTCAATTCACATGCTATGCCAGGGAAGCTTCAGGAATAAAATAATAATAGTTTGTGATTTATGAAATGTGGTTGGGTGCTTATAAATATTTAACTTTTATTTGAAAAATGTTTGAATCATTATCACTTAGCTACAGTAGTTCTGTTGGATGCAATCCATCTACATTTTAAGGTTTTTATTTATGCATAAAACCAGTTAAAAAATAGATTTGCAAAGTAAGGTTTTTTTGCTCCTTCTGTGGTTGGAATACTATTTTGACTTTATTGTCAGCTGATCAATTCATTTTTGCCTGTCTTAATTGCTGTGTTTTTAAACAGATCCATATTACTAATCCGACATCACCACATAAATCACTGTAGTACAATATATCTATTTTAGTTGTTCTGAGCCATGTGTAGTTTCTGTGCTTGCAAGTTATGCAAAATGGTAGCCAAATAGTCATTTTTACATTTTAATTGTCCAAACTCATTGTACAAAGCCATGTGCAATAACCAGGTTATTATGCAGCATTACTCTAGAAGAGTTAAAAGGCCATGTGAAGTACTGAAAGTGTCTGTCATCGCCTGGGGAAAGCAATACCCTTGCACTAATCTGTGAATAGAGGGAGCCTGAAGGGAAACTACCTATACATATAGGGGAAAGAGCATAGAATAGTGTGCTTCTCCTTGCATTATTGTCTGAGTTAAGGTTTGCTATGCTCAGTTTAAAGTATTTTCTGTGCCAGAGCATCCATGTTATAATAGAAGGAGAAGAGGGTGGTGTGTTGGGTGCCCCACACAGAGAATGGTCCAGGGGTAGGGCAGAGCCTTGCCTGGCGTTATGCTTATCCAGATTTACGGTTCTTGTTTGAATTTGGTAAGAAAGTGCATATATTGGAAACTTATATTAGGTGTTTTGATTAGCTATAATAAGTGATCCTGAGAGTGTTTAAATCTCAGAAGGTATCTCTATTTTAACTAGGCATATTTTCATCTTCTGGGAGCATTAGGTAGTAGCAGGGAAAGTGTGTGTGTGGGGAAAAACTCACATTGATATCTGTATGGAGATGTGTTTTATAAGCATGGTACAGAGCTGAACACTATAAACATGGTGTTCAAGTGGCATTTTGAACAACATGAAAGCTACAAAATTCACATGAATTTTTCATTGTACTGGAAAGTGAGATGTTAAGATGCTAATGGCAGGTTTACAGAAATATTTTGTTTAACTATCTAGTATGCAAAACTGCTAGTTGCAAATCACTTTAGATTATGAAAGCCAGAGATGCTGTCTGTTACATGCTTCCTGCAAAATGAGGAACACTCTTACATGGAAAAAACAGATTCAGGCTCCTAGCAGTGACCAATTTCTCAGTCTTTACTGAAATTGATGCAGAAGGCATGAATTCTGAAGATTATTTTCAAAAGGCAAGCTAAACATAATTTGAAGATGATAATACAAGCCCTACCTCACCACCCGCTCTGAATCCTGCTTGGCTTGTGAATGGGTTAAGCTTTTAAGTTCTTCACTTGGTTTTAAATTGTGACTTTGATACAGAAGGTTGATATGACTGTGGTTTGAATAACATTTGATTTTGACCTGTTCCTGTGGGTTGCAGTGGTATAAGAAATTTGACTCAGCAGTACTGTAATTAGCCCTCCCCGTGTTTTTGAAACAGGATTGTGTTACCTGGATTGCATTAGTGTGGCTTCTATTGTTGCCGCTTCGCATCTGTCCCAGTAGGGTACTTAAAACCTTTTCTTGGCTGGGGCTAGTTCAAACAATTTAGGCCAAATAAGTATGTGCTTTATACAGTTAGTGGCTTTAGTGATGTTTCTTGTGACATTTATCCTATTCATTTTTTTTCTCCCTTTTGGTTCGGAAAGGATGAAGTGATCTATATGGAGCCTTTTTACCTTAAAATGAGTCCTTTAGAATTGTCCTAACGTTAAAATGCCTGCACAAGCCAGAACATATGTTTAATTGTGCTCCATTGTCACTTATCCATGCATGCAATTTTTAACTATTATGTCAATTGATATGCAAAACCATATTTAGCTATTTTTATTTGCATTTACCATTTGGGCTAAAGCACTCCCACATGCCTTATGCTCCGATAAAGTCTTGCCTATGGATTTAATCTAACTCTTGCGTCAAATCCTGTGAATCTACAGACTCTGACCTAACATAGAGCTTAATGTAGAATCTGTCCATGGGATTTTTGACATATGTACTTACATGGAAAAGCTATCCTTCTCTTACACGCTGCAATACTATTTTGGATCGATTAATTCTCTTTGATGAGGTTAGAGAAACTTGGGATAGAGAGAACTCTGTCTTTGTGGTGGTTTAGTGAACTTGGCAAAGACGCTGTTTGGCAACTTCAAAGTTACATGTGTTGTATTCTTTTTCAGACCCCAGATATGAAAAGTAAATCATACATTTCAAAATGTGGGATTTAAAAAAAAGAAAAAAAATCTGTTTGAAACAGGATATCTCTATCCTTTATAAAGTTGCTTTGTACTTTGCTCTATTATAGTATCAGCAGATACAGCAATGAAAGGGACCTGAGAAATTTATACTCATGTAGTGATCTAAATTTTCTCTGGAGAAGAAAATAAACCTATTATGCTTATAGAGCAGTCATTTCAGGGAAGTTTCTTGGAAACCTGTGTGTGTCTGAATCCTCTCCTTAGCACAGCCTGTATATTTTATCACTAATCCAGTTACATGTGTTGAGATGAAGATCTGATGAACAGGAACTCATTTTAAAAGGGATATTATTGTCACAATACAAATGCACAATTCCTCCTACAAGTACAGTGGCAGGGCTGTATTGTAATCCTGCTTAAAGAAAACACAGAGCACTTCCTGTTATTAAATTAAATTCTAGATTGATTTAACTTTCAAACTGTAACTCATATTTGAATTTAAAAGGTTTGCAATAAAATTCCTGTGAAGAAATTGAATAAATTGTAGTTTTATTGCCACTCTGGATATCCTGGTGTCCTAACCTTTTTCCTTACAGTTATCTTAGTTCAATAAATAAAACCTCATTAGACTATTCCCATTTCAATGAGTTTATTAAATTTTACAGGAGTAATTAGCATAAGCTGTGCTAATTTTTCTGGAAGACTAATGAGAGAGCTTCCTAATTAGGTTTGCTTTGTAAGAATCGGAAAAGATGATAATGACAAAAGTCACATAGGGGAGAAAGTAGGGCTTTATATTATTCCTTGGTTCAGGAAAGAGGCTTCTCTCTCTGCATTGTGTCCAAACTTTTAAACCCAATTTACCAGTGCAGGACTGATATTTAATGGTGTTACTCGTGCCTGCTGGGGCTTTTTTACCTTTTATGGCTGCATCCAGTAAACAGGAGTCCCAGTGACTGATAAAATAGGAATAATCTCTGCAATCCCAAATATAGTGGCAGAAAAATCTCAGCATTTAGGATCTATAACTATATATATACCTCCAGCTTGTGGCTTTGCATGGAAAAAGAGTTGAAACCAGCTTATTTGGCAATTGCTGGTTTATCCCGAATTTTGCTGCTTCCCAGAGTACTCAAGCAGGCTCATGATAGTGACCTGAAATCGGCTTTGCTGAGATTTATCAAGACAGATGAGACCTACTTAATAAATCTCACCCCAGCCTGTCTCTTGGATAGAGAAACTTTAGTTGTGGTATAAGTCAACAGGCTTTGTGCTGGAGCTCCCCCAGGTAGGCACTTTGTGCCCTTAGGTGGCAGGTGAGCATGGTGATGAGCAGGATCTCTTCTGGCCCTTGCCTGGCAATATGCTGAAGTTCTTCACATGCTGTTTTGGATACAATTTCTGAGCAATGAGGCTCACTCCGGCTTTGAAGAGGTGGTTTATGCATTTCCAGTGCAATCAGAGCTCTTGTCCATGGAGCAAGGGTGGGGACTCATGGATTGGAGGCTGTAATATCTTCTAAGCTTTATTATCAGATGACACCAAGCTACATTTTAATGCGTGACTTGCTACCAGTGTTTGAAGTGCCTGCATGCTTTTGGCACCTGCTGTATGGAGTGCTTGGCCAAGCTTCCAGTCATCTGTCCCCAGCACACCCAGCTGCCATGGCTGTGGAGGGAGCCAAGTTACCTGCATATGTTTTTGAAATCTTTCAGCCTTTAACCTGAAAAACTTTATGTTTGTGGGTAGGATTTCACTGTGCAAGACATGAAAAGATGAGTGAATGACTTTCAATGTCTCTGTTTTACCGCTTTACAAGTCATCAGGTAGTGGATTATATTCTACAGGCCTGATCATCATTTCATCCTAAACACCAGGCAGGTGGAAAAATGACACAGAGGGCCATACCACGCTCACTTCATCCTCCCCACAAATACACTTGTTAGGCAGATGTGGCGATTAACGCATTTTGCAGCAGCTTTCCATGCCTGGAGGGAGGGATGATGGAGATGCAGGTGGGCTGGCAGATCTGGCCAGCTTTAAGAGAGGTGTTTGCAATGGGGTGAGGTTGATTTTGCCTGGGAGGGAGCTGCAGACGATTGCTTTGCTGCAGGGGATGGCATCAGTGCTGCAGCTGCTTCCCAGCCAAACTGAAGGGACATGTGCTCATCGTAGCACTGGTGTCACAGCAAAGTGGCAGAAGATGCCAGGCACTATGGCAGTGGTCCCTCTGCAGGACCCCCAGTTCCTGAGATGTCCTGGTCTTATCCTTGGTCCCCCTCACCATATACGGTACCTGAGCCTTTGCTGTGTGGGGTCAATGGAAGGTTTCTGTGCTGGTGTCCTGCTCCTCTCTTGCCCATGCTGGAGACAGGGCTGCAGAAGGCTGCAGGTCCCATCCATCCTGGATCCTTAGGTGGGTTTTGCATGCAGGAGGGCAGGCATGACATGTTTTAACAGATCTCAAGACATAGGTGCGAAATACTCGTGGGCCTGAATATTCAGCTGTTCTCTTGAGTCTTGTACTGGAAAGCACCCACCCCTTCCAGAGCCAGATGGCAGTTACTGATCCCATCAGGGAGGCAGTCCAGGGAGCAGAAACTGGGTGACAGAAGATTACCCCCAGCACTGCACAGAGATGTCTCCCATGCTGTCTCTGGGCCTCTACGCAGGGCGATCAGACAGCCAAAAGTTGGCTTTGAGCGTTTCATGTGAGCTCCCAGAGCCTCTGAGCCCATACATTTCTGAGAGGGGAGGGACTTAAACGCACATCCTTGAGGGTTTAGTTGTGATTGATGCAGCTGAGAAGCATTATCCGAAACATTTCCCACATGACTTCAGCAGCCAAAGGCATTTTGAGCTCTTGTGAGATAAATGGGAGACTCTGATCACTGGATGACTCTCACACAGTTTCAGACATAAACGCTTGCGCCTCCACCAGCTCTCCTCATACATGTGGTGCCAGTCTTCTTTCTGGTGATGAAATCACTAGAGCTGGGGGTAACTTTGCAAGGATTCTTGCAAAAAATCTCTTGGTTTCAGCCTACTGGGGCTGGCACATATCTCTGTTGCTTCAAAATTCATTTATTTTGCTCTTGGCGTTGAGTGAACTTGGTCAGGGTCAAACAGCTTCTGCTTATTGTTTGCTTGATTTCTCTCCCCTCTGCTTCAAGTATAAGAATTTTTGTATAATCTCAAAACTGTTATGCAAAACCTTAATTTGGTCTTAGCTTCACTAGGGAGGTTTGTGATTTTCTTAGCAAACCTGTTCTGAGTTTTCAGTTTGTTATAAAACCCTGTGAACCAGGCAAGTTTTATGTGGTTTTGGGTTTCACTGCAAACATTTCACACTACTCTAATAGTTACTTGCTTCTCCCAGTGATGCCTTTTGAATCTGCAGCTAGTGTTTTGGGCTTTATTTTCACTGTGATCTTATTCCTGATTGTTACTATTTAATAACATGGTGATAAAACAGAGGCTCCTATTGCAAAGAAGGTGTATTGTGCTAGGTACTCTGTAAGGTCTAGGCAGGTAGATGGTCCCATTCCCAAAGAGAAGTGGTTCTTCTGATGCAGAGTGAAAATGGAGATTGAGATTTTTCTATTGAGAATAAAAACAGGCTTGTATTGAATATCCTGGGGATGAGGAAAGTGAAGACCAGCCTACTCTGTTGCTTTTGGCGTTTGACTATCATCTTAGTGTTCACCCACAGCCCTTTGAGGCTTGGCCACTTGTCATTCTAGAAAAGTGACTTGAGTGCACACATGGGATATGCTGGACCTGCTGCTTCAAGACCAGTATGTGTTCGTATAGCTGTGATCTGTCTTGGGTAGGTGGTGAGCCTGGGGTGTGCAGCTTTGTACTTAATGCTTTTAGCTGGTAAGTCCCTTGGGCCCTTTCTTAAAATCTCAGTCTTGGTCAGCAAGGGTTGACAGCTTTAGGAGACTGCACTGATTTATGTCCTCAAAGTCCATCCTGAAGACCTTATGGGTTTTCTTATGCAGAGGAGCAGCCCGAACTATAACCGGATTACTCTGCTGCTCCATTCAGATGGCAGGGTTTGAGCATCCAAGGTTCGAGGTGCTTAAAAAAGTTTGGCTGCCTCTGTACAGTGACCTCCTGCAGCATCAGGAAAGCTCCAAGTGCACTGGACTGGTCCCAGGAGGAGCCCAGGGCCTGGCAGGGGGATCTGTCCCTTTGTTTCTGGTCACAAAACTTCAAATGTGCTTTTCATACTCATCGATTTCTTCATATGAACTCCTACTTCAAAGTGTGTCCTGCAGCAGGGAGGACGTGCTCGGCACAGTGGGCTACTGGGCTCCATGCAGCTCGGTGTCAGTTCTTCTCTTTCTCAAGAGTGATGATTTTTTTGGAGGGAAAAGATAGTGTCTTTTTCTCTTATGAATATATATGTACACACAGTCTCTGGTGTGGATAAATTTCCTGTCCCATCTTAACACCTGATTTATTTCCATATTTGCTGTCACAGTAGGAATGCACACATGAATAAGAGCCATAGGAAAATGTATTTGCAAAGATCATCCTCAGTTTTAATGCAGATTAGCTAAAATTGTTCCAAACATGAAAAATGTATCTTAGCTCTATCCCAGGATTTATTGGGTAAAAACATAACCCAAGCTTTTTCCTGCAGAAGCTGTGGTGTGTGAGTAGTTTTCTTCCTGTGAGTAGTCATAAATGTTTGCGTCTTCTAGCCACAGAAACATATTCTTATAAGTAATCTTCCACATCTACAGAAAACCCGTGCTAAACTCAAATTCACTTCTGCCTGCTGGATGTATTTAATTTTAATACAACATCTAACTAATAAAATTAAAAGAGAATAAGAAACAAGTGTAGGGTTCTGTGTAAATCATGATGGAGATGACTTTCTCGAAATGGATTTACTGCTGTCCTCGGACAGCAGCACGTCTCTGTAGTAACAGTGGTAAATACTGGTATGAATTTTTCTCTTTCCCTGTAGCATCATGGGTATTTTTTTTCCTGTAACAGTTCTGGAAAAGTACAGCAAAGCCATACAGAGTTCCCAGTGTGCTGCATTAGCAACTTTGCATAGGTAGTTTGTGATCAGAATATATTACTGTATCAAATGAGCGTTACTTTTTTTGCTAAGGACAGTATTTTTGAGGCTTTTTTTCCGAGCAGAATGAATAATTTTCTACCCACTTTTTAAAAATAGTGTTTGGAAATAGGAAAGGTGAAAATAAATTTTCTGGTGCTGTTAATATGTGAATTATATGAAATGAGTTATTAAAAGGCTTTATAGCAAGTCACTGAAATTATATACTGGACAGTAATAAGGTGACCCAGATATAGAGCCTTTCACTGCAATCATTGAAATGCTATGAACAGTACTGTTTTGTCTTTGGTTTCTTGCAGCCTGTAAAGGTGTAGGCAGATGAAGATAACTTTAAAAAGAGCTATTTCTCCAATTACAAGCTCTTGTCCAAGAGCAAAGAAAGATTTTTCAGACCAACAGCATTCACTATAACAAAATTAAATTCCCTTCATCTGACAAGAGGCTGAGTTTGGCAATAGTTTGGGGTTTTTTGTTGGAGATACAGCAGGAGCCACCCTCTATACCCCCTGCCTTCCCCTGCAGTGGTGAGCAGCCAGATCTGAAAGGTGGTGACCTGAATTTGGGGGGGAGCGAGGTGGGGAAGGGTGGGTGGGCACTGGATGGTGTGAGAGCAGCATGTCCATCAGTGGGCTTGGGGACATCGTTTCCCCATTGCTAGAGAAGGGCGTTTTTTATCGCAGCGGTCCGGGGGGGTTGAGAGAGCAGCATCTCTGCTGCCACCTCCCGCTGTGCTGGGGCTGGATGCCCAGCCAAATCTCTCTGGTTTTGTAACGATGTGGTAAAACATCCAAAATGGCATTCCACAACTATGCCATCTCGCTAACCGGCCGAGGCACAATAGTTCAGTAATGTAATATAAAAAGTAATGGTGTTAGCTAACACATCCTTAATAAGATATTGTCTGCTGCTCTGCCATATGCTACTGAGCAGGCTTTCCCTCTGCGGGGCTTTTGAGTTCTCTCAATAAGATTATTTCAAATACTCTAATCCTGAATCATTGACATGAATACAAAAGCCTAGTGACATCTAATAGATGCCTCTTAGCTTTGCTTTTCCTCTTGTTCCTTTCCTTTTTCTTCTCTTTTTACCTGACAAAAAGCTTACAGACACTTGGGCTCTGGCTCTCAGTACCAGCATGTGGGTCCCCTCATGAAATATAAAGGAGGAAAAAGGGCTGACATAGGGCTGATAAGCCACAGAGCAAAGGACCATAGAATTAAAAGTAAATGCCAGTAAATCCTCCCCTGTACACTCAGTTGTTCTTTTATTGTTTTCTTTAACTCTTCCAGTGCCACGCTGGGCTAGAAAGGGATGAAAAATGGGGTTTAAAAAAAAAAGGGTGATGCTATAATGACATAGTGCCAGGGTCCCAAGGCTTGCTGTAGGCTTGGATTTTCTCAGTTCTGCTCCCACCTTCACTTTCTAATCAGAGTTGCAAACTGTTTCAGCATCATGCAATTAGCTGAATGTTTAGGTCATTTTTTCAAAGATGAATTAAAAAAGAAAAAGGACATCCCCAAAGTGACATCATGATTGTGACCCTGGAAGGGATAAATTTCATATAGAGTAAATGTTAGAAAGAATTGATAACCCATTGTGAGTGTCCAGCACTAAAAAAATAATCTTTCTCTTGTTAGTGTTGTCTCGATGACTGTCAGATTCCGTTCATCTGCTTCTGGACTTTGCCAAACTGTTCATCCATTGATTCCAAAATTTGCCTTTGGATAAAATTACCCGTACAGGATACAGCCAGTGTCTACAATGGGTTAAAAGGAAGCTGTTTAAAACATGCTAATTTTCCTTCATTTTCTCCGTGATTTTGAGGGAGGCTCGCAGGCTTTTCTGACCAGGATAGCCATCCGCTTCCACCCAGTTGAGTCAGGTCTTCTCTGTAATCTCCCTGAATATAATCTTTTGGTTGGATTTTTTGGCATCTGCACCACTACATAACCATTGGCTGACTTCCCAGTTGTTAAGTCACTTTGATTAGTGGATGTTAAAAACCACTTTACCTAGTTCAGATTGTGTAGAAGGATGACACAAGAAATGTATTCTGTATTCATTATGAAGTTTTTTGCTCTAGAAGGAGAAGGAAATAGCCACACTCAGGGCTATTAAGATCTGATGGCAAGATCTCCTCCAGTCTGCTCCATGTGCCTCTGCATCAAGTAAAGAGTCCAGCAGCACTAAGCAGCAGATGGGAGCATGCCCCATCACATGGCTTGCTGGGGATTCTGCAGGCAGGAGAAGGGAAGGACCTGCACAAGTTTTGTGGCAGCTGCCCTGCAGCGATCAGGATTTGGCCCTCTTAAAATAAAAACACGGGAGTCCCATTGTGCTACAAAGGAGCACCCTGGGAAATCCTGGACTCTTCTGGGGTCTAGGGCAGAATTTGTTTCTCAAGCTGGAGTCTATGTGCTAAAAGCAGCTCTGAAAAATTTAGGGTTTTTTTATCTCTGGGGTTTTGGTTTCCTCTTGGCCCTGTGGTCTAATGTTACTGAGCTCCAGGTGTCTCTGGGCTCCATTGGGCTGACCAGGCTCTTAGGGATGCACAGTGGCAGAGAGAGCCTCTACCCTAAGGAGCTGTTTAGGCAAGACAATCCCTAGGCTGCATTTACCTTCTTTTTCTTTTAAGCATAGTGAGTGCTGTAATAGCCCTGGCGTTTTGAAAACCAGAATAAACTGCACTGTGGTGTAGGAGGAAAACTTCTTGCTGAACCCCATTATGTGTACACAAATTGTCGTCTGCTGTACACCGCGTGGCAGGAGAGAGGAACTGTTTTTTTTCTGAGGGATTGCCCTGCTGTGACAATGGTAACTCAATTTGTCAGAAATTACAAGAACGTTAATACATCATGCCCTAATGTGTCATTTGTGCATTAATACTTTTGAAGTCACTGGAGTTTTTCTAATAAATGCCTTCAAAGCTGGCTGGGCATTCATAAATTTGAGTTTTCAGAATCTCAATGGAGACACCTATTTTCCCTGATTAATTCTTGGAGTTTGTATGCAACAGTCAGCTTTGTTGACATTCGCAGTCATCTGCATTTGAAAGAATAACATGCTGTTAGTTTATATTTGTGTTATTGTAAAGTGGCATGATTTGGGGGGCGGGGGGGAAAGAAAGGGAGGCTGTTCTTGGGCAAACGAAAGAGAATTTTGGGAATGCTTTTT
Organism: Psilopsiagon aymara; assembly: GCA_024733675.1. Lineage (NCBI taxonomy): Eukaryota > Metazoa > Chordata > Aves > Psittaciformes > Psittacidae > Psilopsiagon > Psilopsiagon aymara. The sequence goes on from JANRGW010029702.1 coordinate 34,549, forward strand.
GCCATGGTAACCCAGTTATCGCTCATTAATCTGTCACATATGAAACAAGTTCCAGACTACAACACATTTAAACAAGGCAGCATTCCCAGGGGGGTTCGCCCCCTTGGCTGCTCTACCTCTTACCTGCAGGCAGTCTCTGGGTTGGTCTCTGTGCAGTGCTGGAAGGGTTAACCTCTGCAGAAAATCCCATCATGTGCCTGGTTGGCTCTGAAGAAGGATGACCCCCTCCCTGCTTGGGCCACCTGGGCTGCCTGGCCCTGCCACCCCAAAAGCAGCTCCCCAGGGAGATGAGATGGGGGAGCCAGCCCCGATGGGCGCTGCTGCTCTACCTTTAGGGGCTGCCTCTATCTCCAGAAGGAAGGAAGTTTTTTTCCTTCATTTCCAAGATAAGGTGTCATTCATGAGAGCAGCGTGCTGAACTAATCAGGTTAATTGAGAGGCCCTGAATAGCTCTCATTGAGCGGATCCCTCCTTCCTGCTCAAGGCAGATAGTGCAGACGGAGAGATTACAAGTGCTTTAAACTCTTTCGCTCCATCTCTGAATTTCACACCGATTTCAGGATGAGGAGGGCCACAGTAGACATGTGACATGGGGGTTGTATGATTCAGCTTTGGTTTTCTTTTAATCATGATGATAATTATTTTCAGTGTGGCCAGAGCCTCACAGCTCTCCTGATGCCAGAGGCACCCTGATGATTTACACCAGCCAGAGTGGTGTAAATTACTCCACTGTTTTGGAAAGATATAGAGGACTAATCCAGTCATGTAATTGGCTCTGGATTGACCCACTCTTGAGTGCTGTTAATATTAAAATTATTTCAGACCTAACTCGTGGCAGGGATGCAGGAAGCATTAATTTTAAAAAGATGTTTTCAGTGTTTGAAGCAGATAGCAGTTGAGTTTATTGCTTTTATGGCATCATTTCCCTCTAAAACCTTCTAATCGAAGTGGCTGTACATAATTTTATTCAAGTTTACCAGAATGCAAAAGCATTTTCCTCTGGATACTCTTGCCAAATTGGGAACATCCAGGCTCCAAACCTCACTGCAATCTTCCTCCTCTCCACAGTCTATTACATTCTCTTTGCAAATATTATAATTATTAGATTGAACGATACATTCTCTTTGCAAATATTATAATTATTAGAGTGAAAGAGAGAGAATTTTCAGGGAAACAAATTCCCTAAAAGTAGTGTTGTCATCCCCACTCCTTTTCCAAGCCAAACTGATTGCTTAGTTCAATTTAAACATGAGCATCGTTGGCCCCATTGGTCCCCCTCCTCCCCCCTCTGGCTTCTTTTCCTTGGAAGTTTCAGGAATGACTTTAATTATCTCTACAATCAAATTCTCACTGCTGTCCCTGTGAAAGCGTGTAGTCATGGATTGCTGGGATTATTTTCTTTAGCACTTGGGGATAGAGAAACTGGTTGTTTGGAAATGAGAACCAGCTGGGTTCTCAGAGCTGGCGTTTAGAGGGAGTCACTTTGCACACAAACCCGGTGCTGAGCAGAGCCGTGAACTCAAACCCCAAATTCCTGACTCTCCGTTTGCCACATGGGATTATGCAGTATTGGGGCTGATTTTTGTTTATCTCCTCAATATGTATCTTCAGGGTGGCTGCTGTCAGAGCTTGATTTAACTCCTCATGGAACTTTCTGGAGGCAGAGGTGCTCCCTGCATTCCCATTCATGGGCTTTACCTGCGCATAGAAAGTCAAATTGAACCCCCAAAACTTGATAATCTTATATCAGACGTGTTCCACAGGTGGTGGCTAAACAGGTAAAGAAAGATTAATACAGCAAACAGAGCTAACTTCTTCTACCTTATATCTTTTGTTGCTCTAAAAGACATGCTGTGTGAGGTGATGTTCTTCCTCTCTTTACAACTTGGAAAAATTAGTTATTTGTGATACCTTGTTAATCTTTTTTAGTGCCAAATTCAATTTGAAATTAGGACTGTACATCTAATCAGAAACTATATGACCTATGCTTTTAGCTGAGTATTTTATCACATGGAAAGGAGCAGAAATCTTCTTAATTTAGTTATAAGGATGTAAATCTGGAGATATTCCACTGGTTTTAAGGCAACAATAGTGCCTAAATCAGGAACTTAAGCAAAGTGTCTAGAAAAGAAGTCTTTCAGTTCCTTTCTTAAAGAAAGTTTGTAGCAAAGAAAACGATTGATTGGTGAGCTCTGAATAGATCCTTTTACACGATTTGATTTCTTTAATGCCTGAAATCTAATGACTTTGACTCTATTAATATCCCCTTTAGCACAGCTAAATTATTTTTTGAAAGATGAAACCATTTTGCTCTGAACATGCTTAGATCACACCACGTCCTAAATACTCTCATGAATTTCTCTCACACACACGTTGTTTTAGAGTTTTAGGCTGAAACAAACACTCTGTCTGCAGCCACTGCCGATCCAACATCTGAGGGGTTTTCCACTTCTGCACATTTTCTTCTGCTGATACATTTATTCAGTTTCAATTTATCATCTTATATGTATGTATATACACACTCACATGCTGTGGCTTTGCATTTTGTATTTATTTATTTCATTATCTGGATTTTCCATTTTTATTTTTTTTCCCCAACAAATAACTGCTGCATTTCCAGTCACTGAAATTTGGACAGAATTTTACTTCCTGTTTCAAAGGTCAAGGAAAGCTGACCCCAACAGCAGTGTTGAGGCTGCTGAATTATTCATATCATTGACTTTGTGTCAGCTTCCACATTTGTGCAGAGGGATGTTTTATTCATTTATCTCATTTAGGGACCTGCTCTGCACCTGTTTCTACCATTAAGTACCCTGTAATTTGCATTTGATGCTAATTTAGTTTCATATCAGCCTGGTCCCCTCTTGTTAATTTAATTTTCTAAGACCCTTTTCATTACAGTAGAAATGTTTCCCTCTTTAAAGCAAACATCTATACAAGTAATTGTATAAACTGCCTTTTAAATAATATCTTTTAGAAGATTCCATCGTTTAATTCCTTAATTCCTATAATTAGCCATGGTTTGATTAATGTTTCAAAGGGTTAAATTAAAATGCAGAATTACTCAAATGCATACTTGAATAATTTTCTCTCTGCTGATAACAGTTTCTGCATTGCTGCTTTTATTCTGCTCGTGATTCTGAATATTACATGTACTAACAAGCACTAATTTTCCTCATGTAGTGATTTTCCTCTGCTAAGCAATAGCTGTTTTTAACATATAATTGTTGGAAATCCCATTTTGTCAGTGGGATACTTAATCTTTTTCTTCTGATCGATTGTAAACAGTTAAGGAGAAATGCTGTGACTGAGGAGCTGCTCTAGGTTTCTTTACAGATTGTAAGAAACTTAAAGAGAGCCTTTATTTTGCCAACAACCATCAGCGCTGTGTTCTCACAAACAGCATGATTAGCGCTGATCGTTGCCGAGAATCACTTGGAAATATTTATAACCATAAATTTGTTAGTGTAGGTGAAAATTTTGATATGCTGTGATTCTACAGGGCAAAACGTCCTGTGATTTTCACCTCTGAGCACATTGATGCATTTTCAGTGGAAGAATATGGCACTGGGGTAAGCAAATGTCCAGAGGGGTTGTAGTGTAAAATCCAGGTCCCTTTGCTCCCCCATGGGTTTATTTAGAACAAGGATGGAGAAGTGCAGCTGGGGTGGGCGCTGGGCTCCCACCTCCCTGTGTGCTGAGCCTGAGGGATGGACATCCCCTCCCTCCTTCCTCAGCTGGGGGAAAATATAAATGGCAACTCTGGGCTTTCAGAGGTACAATACCCATTCCTTGGTGAGTGTCGGAGAGAGGGACAGGGAAGATTGGTAGAAATACAGGTCTGTGAGCAGTAGACAGCTGGGTTTCATTATCCAGCAAAACAGCTCATGCTAATTTCTCCCTCTACTTACAATGGGAAGGGGTCTGTCAGGGCATCTATCCCAGGGGCCCATCTTTCCAAATCCTTCCATGCCCTTCTAAGGGTAGTAGAGATTTGGTATTTGACTCTGAAGCTTTGGTGAGGGTCTCTTGCCCAGCCAAGGCTCCAAACCCATGCCAACCCACTGCTGCAGTGCTGCATCCAGTGGAAAAGGTGCAAGTCCAGTATATAGGGTCAGCTTTGCATTAGCTTTTGTTTTGCCCCACCAGAATGTGACACTCTTCTATCTCCAGGTCCTCCTGAAGCGACAAGGAGTTTGGGGAGAGATGCCTGCAGGTTTGGGTTCAAAGGAGGCTGTTCAGCACTTCTGCTTTTGGGTGGAGCCTGGGGAGATCCCACTGCAAACAGTGTCCAGGGTTGCATCAGGGGTTGGGTTGAGCTGCGATGGTCCCAAAATCATGTTATATGTTATGTGGTGTGCTGCTTAGACAGACGAACCTGAGACCTGGGCTCCGGAACTGCTAACAGCATGAGGATTTATTATCCAAAATTTGGATTGAAACAAAGCTTTTGGTTTTGCTTTGCTGTCAGGATGTTTTGCTTTTACTCTTTTTGGTCGCAAAGATATCTTATTGGCCCTGTTTGTGCTGGCAAGCACTGGTGTCCGGGGTCCAGAGTGGGTTTGTGTCAGGGAAATGCTCCTGAGAGCCGCAGGACTGGGAGTACGGGGGCTGGCTGATGGTCAGGCATGAACTCGTGTACCTGCCAACATCACCTTTCCGAGCAAACCCCAAACTCAGATATTCATAATTGCTCCCCTTTATTTTATTATATACTCATAACAACAGACTCAGAGCTGGGCATTTCCTGGGTATTAATGACCAGCTGGGGTTAATGGCCCTTGCTTGTGCCTTGAGCCATCAGCTCCTCCCGACTGGTCATTAATTCCCAAGAAAAGCCCTCTGTGGAGGTCATTATTGCTTAATTATCTCCATACACTTTAATGCCAGTTTTGACAATGTACAGTCTCATACTTTGAGTTATAGGTATTTTATAATTCATTAAATAGCTTATCATTAAAACTGCAGATGATCTTGATTATTATTTATTAATGTTTTCCCTTTGATTTTTCTTTTTTTTTCCAATCTGATGCCCCTGTGCTGTACTGAGGAGGGGACTGTGGTAGATGGAGCATATGGCTCTGATGGTGCAAACTGTCATGCAGTGGCTCTCCCTGTCTGGTAGGGTCTTCCTGGCTTTGAGAGGTCCTGAAAGCATCAGCTTGCCTAGCCTTCAAGGGCCAGCAGAAAGACTTGAGGAGGAGCTCCCTATGCTGGACCTCTGCTGTGGAAGCAAACCCACAGTTTTGGCAGGAGAAAAGTGAGGCAAGAACTGCCTTGGGCAGTTAGGTGGTGCAGAAAATAAATGAGACAGGCTTATGCCAAGCAGAGGGATTTTAATTCGTACCTTTTAATAAGTGCATGCATCTCTTCCTCCTGGGAGAAGCTGATCTTTCTGTCACTTGGGTGTCCCTCTGTGTGGCATGACAGCGCTGCAGCTGCTTCTGGCTTTGCACCTGCAAGACCAGAGGCTCAGTGCACTGCCTGTCTGTGCATGCTGGGCAAGGTACTATCCGCAGCCCAGACCCACTGGCTCTGCGCTGGGCTCCTTGCTGACATCACAACCCATAGAAATGGGCAGAGGTGCACTGATGTGTTCTGGTGCCCTCACTTGGGTATCACTGACTCTAGGGGAATTTTCTGTCTTATTTGCCCCAAATGGGCCAATCCTGCACCTTTCTCTAGTTCTCGCCTATTTTCCTTACCCCT
>JANRGW010029703.1:0-11469 GCA_024733675.1 Psilopsiagon aymara
TTATTTCCCTTATCATTATTATTATTGGTGGTAGCAGTAGTGGTTTGTGTTATACCTTAGTTACTGGACTGCTCTTATCTCAACCCGTGGGAGTTACATTCTTTCAATTCTCCTCCCCGTCTCTCTGGGACCGGGGGGAAGGAAGGGGGGAGTGATGGCTGCATGGCTGATTGGCCGACTGGGTTTAAACCACGACAGCAAATAGTCTGTGTTTAGGGTTCTAAAGCAACTTGAAAAATTGGGGGACAGAATAAGGGAGGGGACACTGGCACAATGAGGAGTAAAAATAAACCAATATCTCCGATCAACTGAAAAGTTTTATACAGCCACAAAACTGTATTTACCTATAACTTCATCTGACACCTTTAAAGGTCCCCTACAAGGCCTTCACTTCCAAGACAATTTTCTGCATCAAAATAAGTAAGTTTGTTGCCTGTACTTACTAGAAGTGTACTGACAAGCACACTGGACATGTACACCTTCCCTGTTGGGTAAAATACAGAAAGGCTACCAGAGGCATAAGGATATTTCAATACCCAGAACTCTACAGTATCACCTAAACTTCCTTTTTACATGTAGATGTCTTTACTAACCACCAGGAAAAATAACAAACACAGAACTTCAGCAAAACACATTCAGAAGATGCAGGCATCCTCTACTTTACCTAAAAGAAAAGCTTGCTTCTATTCACCAAGCTGGCAACCACTGAAAGGATGAGACATTCACAAGATAAATATTACTTCATCCTCAAAATGGCACATACCCAGCAAATACATTAACAGAATGTTCAGTTTAAAGATTTTCATTAGGAAAGTGAGCAATGTTTTTTTCAGGGTGACAAGCAGAACATTCCTGCTCTTTTTTCCTCCCATTTTTCTTTTACACTTCATCTTGCTCAATATCCAAATATGGTTCTCTCAAAGCCTCTAGCTTCATAAAACTTGTTAGAAAATGCTCAGCTGGTAAAGTCTTGCAAAAACCCACTGAAAACACAGCAGGGGGGGATGGTTGAATGGCTCCATCATGCTGTACTATCCATACAGAAATGGGACTATAGAGGACAGCATGCCAATTCCATTCTTCCCAGGTCACCTGGGATGAAAACCCACCAGGTCTCTAGAGATATGGAAAGAATCATATATAAAGTGCATGTGAAATAGAAGCAATCCATGAAGCTTACGGATCTCCAGATGCACACAACAGCTTTTTCCCCTAGGGGCTCTATGGAGATCAGGTTCCACACAGGAAGGTCCAAATATTTCAGACTAAAACACCTACATTTCAATTTCAACTTCTGTTTCTAGAGGGAAATATCTACATTTCCTTTTCAACCACCTGGTGAGCACAGATTGAGGGGCAGACCTGCTTGCACCGAGCAAACAACATTTTCAGAGAAGAGAAAACCCAAAGTACCTGAGCAGCTTTTGCCAAGCCTGCTCCCCACACACTCTCTGGATATTCCAGAACATAGCAGCTTGCTTAAAGCAACCAGCTGGCAGAAGATAAATATTCCACCCATGATAAGAAAGGAATCCAAGTATGAGACCGAAAGCTGAATTTGCATTGGAAAGTGATGAGCTCACACTTTCTCTCCAGGGACCAAGGAAAGGGGGCTGGCAAGGAAGCTGGAGCAAGAGGATGGTTACAAAACACTTTTTTACTGCAGCTATTAATAACAGTCTCCAAGCCACAGGGCACTTGAGAAGAGGAAGGCATCGCCTTGCTTCTATTAATCTTTTTGTCCACCTATTTGCATTGGGCTGGCCACAGGGGAGAGGGAAGCAGAGCACAGATGAAAAGTTAAGGAGGTTAAAAGGGCTGAAAAATATTTGCTCCTACTTGTTTGGAGGCAGAAATTAAATGATCAATAAAACGTCACTGAGACAGCAATTACCAGTAAAAATTCACTGATGACCCAATAGCTGATGAGACAAAGCATTATCTCAGCCCTGCTGTCAAGCCAAAGAAAAAGCACAGCAAAGGCTATGCCATGGGCAGGTTTCTTTTATATTAATCTACATCTTCTGATTCTCATAATAAGATACTCCCATGAAGGTTGGTATTTATTGAGCCAGCTTTGAAACCTCTTTCAAAGAGATGTCTGGGAAGCAGGGTGCCAGACTGCCAAGAAAAGAAGGATGGGTCCACAGATATCACTAACTCTGATAAGGATCTGTGATCACATGCAGTGAAATCTAAGGACATTTATGTGTTCCATGGAAAACTACTTTATATGCTTCATTACAAGGCAGACATGCCTTGCTATACCCATTTACACCTTTTTACTTATTAAAAAGATGAGAACATAAGCCTGTGTCTCCCTACTGTTACTGTTAGTTTACAGCTGTCTCCACAAATTGCTGAGCTGGAGAAAGCAGTTAGCTTTCTTTCAGGATTTTAAGTTCTTGTAGCCCTTTAACTTCATGTTTAAACAACAAACCAAAACATAACAGAGAACCATTCAGATGCTTTGTATCCCACATTAGGGAACTAACCATGAGACCTAACACAGACTAATCTTCCTGAATATTCCAATTGCATGCTCAGCCTCATCCAGCATCTACAGCAGTTTCTGAAGAGCATCATTTAAATTAAAAGACTTGAGTTATGCAGCATATCTACATGACATTATTTTGATGTGGGTTTTATCCCTCAGATGAAGGAGGGATGGGGGGAGTGGTTCATAGGTTTCACTTGAACATAAATTGTGATGAGGAAAAAGAAGGATAAAGTTCTTGGCAGGGGTCATATATCAGGCATTCACAGGAATCAAACTGAGATGACCAATTTTTAGAAGACTAATTGTAATTCCACTTATCTTAAGGACTGGCTTATAGCCTAAAAGTGTTTGGCTTATATGCTTAAGTTAAGATGTAGTTTTCTAACTCACATGGTTACACGCAAGAGGCGAATTTGCTCGCCTTAAATTTTAGGAAGTACAGCATGGATCCTGTTTTGCACATTTTAAAAAAAAGGTAGTGAGAAAACACAGGATTTGAAGGGACTGCAGGTCCCTTACCCATGCCTCAAATAAAAAAACCTACCAGCAGGCAAATAGCTTACGAAAGAAATAAGTGAGGAAGGAATGCAGCATCAGCTTTTCAGCAAGGCTGGGGTTTATCCCCATGAGAAGTCTATAGAATGGATAGACCAGAAAGGGGGCTCCCTGCTATGCCCATAAATGGTTCTCTTGATCTACTGTACACTGGGCTTGTAGCCTCCTTTGCTGATATGACATGTTATCACCATCCACTAAGGACCTTATTGAGACCTAAAACTAGGCAAACAGAAGACTTCAGACATTCTCTCTTTGGTGGAAAGATTCTTTTCTTAATAAGTACATCCTTATCGTCTGGATTCCTTAAGATTCACTAGCCTTTTTTATGCTATTCCCATTCTAGTTATTTCAATTTAGTGTTAGGGTGATGTGGTTGGAAGAAAGGCATTTTCAAGATAACACTGCATACACACAAAAAAAGCATTTCCCAAGCAAAGGTACCCTATAGTTATTAAATGTAAATGCAATGTAAAGCTAATAGACAAGACTAAACCTAAGTGAGCAGAGTTTCCCCTGCAATTTCATGTCTCTTGCCCCATAAACTCTAACAAGAGAATATCTACTCAGATCACGCAGCATGATAGACGATAGCTACTAAAACCACCTTGAAATAAACCTTGGGACTGTGTACTACCAAGTAGAGACCATTAAATTATAAAGATAGTAGGTATAATGGCTCTCAAAAGTAAGGAGTAGTTTCACTTTTGACCATGTTCTTTCCCAGTAATTTCCTGGATTGCCTTTGTTCAAATTTTTCACTAACTGGTGAGTTGCCATTACTGCAAGGATGCTCCATCCTCCTTCCTAAAGGAGTACGCATTCAGAGAGAAAAGATTTCACAGCTGACTGCCCAGGCTGCTTGCTGCACTATTGTAACTAGACTATCATACATGAGGGCTTGAATCAGATAAAGGCTTTGAGAAAATAAATGTTGTGTAGATATTTAAAAAGTAGTCCTTGAATAATCAAACAAACTGAAATACACAACTAGGGGGAAAAGGAGAAGACAAAGATGGTGGTAAGAAAATTGGACAACTGTACTGTGAAACCCAATACAAGCTAGAGCACCATTTGGTCATTCTAAAACCTATGAACCTCAGATATTATTAATCTCTCTGCAGCTACCTGAAATCATAAATGGTTTCTCCCTTACAGAAGGAAATGATTCTTGAAGTATTTGAACTAGAAAAGGTTGGTGTATGCGATAAAAAATTTTTTTACAATTGACTGGACTTTGCCTTTACTCATCCAGTGATGAGTTTTGCAATACTATCATATGCCCTTGTGTTCATAGGGCTTAGATATTGAATGTCTCTTCACAAGTGCTACAATAATTCATTTTTGGTGCTAGCATCAAGTTCTGGTTGCACTCAGATGTACTTAAGTCAACAATCTATGGCTAGAAACTTAACATCACTGCAGACATTGCACCAATTGAGCAACATGTTTCAAAGTGGCTGAAAATATTTAAACGATAAACGCCCTTGTACGACACTGGAGGGGGCAGAAACTGAGAAGGGACCAACTTATCTCCAAACCCAACCTTCCTTTTGCTTATTTCCAATAAAAATCTGTGCGGACCAGTTTGATAGCTGGTCATCAACAGGAAACCAAGTAGTGAGATGACCTATTCCCAGCATGGTCTTCAGCTGGGAATTAAGTTGCCCTAGTCAAATCTCAAAGGCATCTAGCCTCCCAGGGCATTAGCTAAAATTCATGGCATTTCTTAAGACATATCTAAGATGTGCCATTTAATGCAGAAACAAGAAATAGTAGAAGTCATCCCAACAAGACAAAGTAGAGAAAGACCAAGTAGCTCTAGTACCATCTGTTACTTTACATGACAAAGAGTTACAGGCTGTTGTGAAACCATATGACCCTAGCTTAGACCCAGAGCTAGTATACATTTAAATATAGAAAAATTAGTGTGGGATAAGAATTTCTCACCCAATAGGTACATGTATGTCTACTGCTGGACCAGTGCAGACTGAGGAACAGAGTACTATTGCTATTGGGTTTGGGGTGTGTAAGTTTTGTTTTGGAGGAGTTCTTGCAGTGACACATAGATACTGCTTTGCTTTGGGAGGATGTTGTGGCATAATGTTCTATTGCCAATAACATCCTCTTGTCATCTGAGAAAAGTAATCTACCACTTCTTGCATCTTCCTGTCTGAAACGTCAAATCAAATTACAGGGTCACCACATGAAAATGCCCCATTGACTGCAGTGTAAGATGTCCTGGCCAGGGCAAGCTGGACTAAATATTTCTGCTGCTTGTCAGGAAGGATTCACAGCTTGAAAGACATGATTCAAAATGTACAAAGTACCCTTAGTTAATATAACTTGATGTCAGTAACAAGTATTATTTGAAAGGTAGGCATCACAGCTCTACAGATCTTTGCCACTAGCCATCTCATCCCACCACTTCTATTGCTGAGAGGCTAACAGAACCCCAGTAGGGCTTGGAGCCCTAAGTGTTACTCAGACCATTACAACTCAAGAACCTGCTTTATGATCCTCATTCTCACAGAGGAAGGGTCTATTATAACCCTAAAGGCCCATTACCATAAATGGGATCAGAGAAGAAAGTATTTTCTTCCTAACACCACTTGCAAGGTGCAGAACAGTCCTTTAATTCCACATTGGAATTTCAGCAGTTTTGATCATTGCATCACATTTGGAGGAAAGGGACTATGGAAACAGGCATTTACACAGACACTGTCAGCTCAGGATTTATTTTTTTTTTTTAAACTTTACTCCAAGTCTGAGCTGTAATAAACCCCTGTGTCTCAGTAGCATCTGATGGCACCCAACAAAAAAGGTGCTCTTGAGGCAACATGCTGTACAAATACAGTGAACAGAATCTTTACCTCGGGAGAGTCTTGCTATTCCTCCATTTCATACCTTTCCTGCCCATGTAGTTGCTTATTTTGTTTAATATATAAAGATAAGTCCTGAACTTCAATGTTTTATTGTAGAAATTATTGATTCAGCATCCTCTGTGCTTCTGAACTTGTATTTTTAGCTGCACAATTAAGTCCACATCCAAGTGTTATTACAAACCGTTGAATTCTATTAATGCTTTAATTGCCACTAAAATACCTTGCACAGCATATTTCTTAATACCATCTCAAAGCATTTAACAGCATAAAGGCAGTACTGCTGCCCAGCATGGAGGTACATACTATCCCCACTCCCCCCCGAATAATCAGGCCTTTCATTTCCTACCTTCATACACTAACTTGTGGACACTGATTTGTGGGCAGTACAATCAATCCCTTTGCAATAGGTCTAATGCAGACTTTAATCCATCATTCTATTTACTATAAATTAGGTTATTTAAGAGGCAGCAGATCTCTATTTGCCCCTCCAAAAATCCCAATTAAAAAATGAAGGCAATAAAACCATGGACAGTAAGTAATCACTGCTGGTCCCAAGTTAGGCACCAAAATCCACACAGTTTAAGAGGAGGATTGAGCAGATCCTAACATACCCCCCCCAATCTTCTTTCTCTTATTTTGTCAGGGGCTGTGTTCAGCCTCTCAGACTCCAAAAGCATAAAGCTTCAGTTCACTGACTGCATAATCAGGTGAACAAGATCTAGGATGATTCTTAGCATGTCTCCACTGAGCCACAGCCACTCTGATGAAGGATACGAAGAGAACATGTCAACTTAATGAAAAACACATTCTTTAGAAAACATCTAAACCTTTAAGAAAACATGCCATTAGCTTTATTCTTATCCCCTAGGGTTCTGCAATATCAGGTTTAATTACAACAATTGTGACAAAAATCATAGTCAAGAGATATAGCTGCAAGCTGCTCTTGCCCAGAGATTCCACCCACCAGAGTAAGAGCCAAATGCAGCACTAGGAAGAGACTGCAGTACAAGCTCAGAGAGCAAACTACATTCAAATAACTTTCAGCAGAAATAGTTCTAAGTACAACCTAACTCAAAGGGAACTAGTGATTAAGGTGGCAGGTACATCCTGAGATTCAGGGATGCATTCCCAGGACAAAGGAGACTTAGGAAGGAGAAACAAAAAGCTAGTCTCATACTGCAGTAGAAATGCAGTGAGGGTAGACAAGTGCCAGGCTTTCTGTCAGAACAGTCAATGTCCTAAACTGTCATACTATAGACTTAGTTTTCATTGCTGGAATTGGCTAAGGAAACAAATACTAACATGGCCTCCTCCAATTGATAAGCACAAGCATGCCTAGAGAAAAGAGCAAGCAGGGTTGCATGGTTAACAAGACGGGTTACAGCACTAGGCTTGTAGCTACACAACTGTGTAACATACAAGGAGAAAAGAGCTAGCAGCACAAAGCCCTAAAAGAAAAGGGGAGAGAAAAAAAAAAAAAAAAAAACAACAGAAGCCCAGTTGCTGGAATTGATAACATCATCCTACGTCTCTAAAACTGATTTGCAGATGTGTGGATTTTACACCTTAACAATTAAAAATCTTTTCTAAAGACATCCACAGCAGCTGCAATATATAGGGATAACCATTCTAATTACAGGGACACAGTCTTAGTAAAACACTCTGATCCTCACATACCATGAAGTGAACATTCGGAGCTTGCATCAACATGACTTCATCCACACAAGAGAAGTCTTCGCAGAAGCTTACCTAGGGTTGAGGCTGGATGTCAGCTCTTCATAATAGATTGAGATACCTTGACAATATAGAATCCCAGAGGTTTAATAAATATCTTTCCAAAATTAGCGAGTAAACGGCCCAGAAGTGGAGAACCACTCAATAGGCTGAAAAGCAGAAATCTCTAGGTAGTATTTCCCACATTCCAGCAAACATCTGTCCCACAGGAAAATACCTTTAGGAATAAAAACCAACAGTGTTCTTCCATTCCTCCACAACCTTTCAGCTATGAAGGAAAGATCTGGCCATGAAATTGTAATACAAGCTACTTTAAAGCAAAATATGCAGCACTACATGTCATTTAGACTATAATATTAAAGAATGCTTAGGTTGGCATCAACAGGAGGGAGTAAGAGAAAATATCTTTGCTCTTTTTAGATCTTCTACAGACTTGGTGGCACTTGGTCGAAGGAAGTGATCCTACCCCTCTACTCTGCTCTCATCAGACCTCACTTGGAGTACTGTATGCACTTCTGGTGTCCTCAGCATAAAGAGGTCATGGAGCTATTGGAGCAAGTCCAGAGGAGGTCCACGAGGACGATAAGGGGGCTGGAACACCTCCCACATGAAGGTAGGATGAGAAAGTTGGGGCTGTTCAGCCTGGAGACTGACTCCTCAATCAGGGACTGCAGCAATAGGACAAGGAATAACAGGTTTAAACTTAAACAGGAGAGATTTAGATTGGACTTAAAGAAGATACATGCTGGAACAGCATTCACAACAGGAAGTGAATGCCCCACCCTGGCAGTGTTCACTGCCAGGCTGGACAGGTCATTGAGCAACCTGGTCTACTATGATCCACTATGGCAGGTGGGTCTGAACTAGATGATCTTTAAGGTCCCTTCCCAGCCAAACCATTCTGTGATTTACTGTATTTCAGCAATGCTATGGCAATGTCTAGCAGCCTCAATCTTGGACCAGGTTCCCAAGAGGCCAAACACTAAACAATCATGAAAATAAAACTGTCCTGGACCCAATTCCTTTACCATTTTATAAGAAAATCCACTGCTTCTGCATGCTCCAACAGCAAACTTAGAAAACTGGTTTTTGCATGGGAATGGGGAAATGTACTTAAAAAAACTCACACACAGTGAAAGAAAACAGCTGTACATGTTATTAATATTCAGTGTCCAAGAAAAGACACAACCAGGTCAAACAACCTCATTATGCTCAACCATACATCTCACCTACCCCCAAGAAATAAGTACAAGCCTATAATTTTATTATTCATATTATATCAGTGCAGAACACGGTTTGAAATAGTACTGATTACTTAGAAGACTCATCATCCTGTTCCCGAAGATGAAGTAGGAATATGTAGACTCTTGAGGTCCCATGGGGAAGTATTATAGGGTCATGTAAGCTACAGATTGCCTTTGCAGCCTTGTTTGATGCTGTGATTTAATCAGATGCCTCTGATTAGGATAAATTAAGCCTAAGGTTTTGATCATGCTCTAGCCCTGATTCCACCCCACAAAGTACAAAATCAGTGAGGGAGTTTACAACCAATGTTTGCCCATGACCAATGGCAATCATAACATAACATTAGAGACATTTCAGCACTAGACAGCTCCAACTTCTCACCACTGATGCTGCAGAAACAGACAAGCCCAGGGCACCAAACTGAGCAGGATTGCCCCACAGCTATCACTCCTAGTCCCACAAAATGAATTTGAGTAATACTAGGAGAAGAGCAGACACCACAAATATCCTTAATCAATTTTTAGGGGAATTTTTTTTAAGCTATGTTAGATGTTGTCTCTTACTTATCTCTGGGAATATTGGTGCCTGATGGATCCTCAGCCTACTGTTAGCAAGAACAGGGACAATCACTACAGTGCCTTGTCAAAAATGGGTACCTTCATACTTGCAGTAATGTATGTACTTGCAACTGTACTGCATCAGGGGATCCAAGTTGTAGGCCTTCACACAGTCCAAGGAAGGGAAGCAAGATATTTACACATTAAATGTACTGCTCTGCCACATCACATAAAAGCATGATGGAAGGTTCTGAGAGGATCTTTTATTAAGGTTACGGCTATGCTACTCCCATCAGCCAAAAGGAAAGCAATAGGAAAAAATCTGAGTACTGTCTTGACAAAGACTCCAGAACACGTCTTGGCAGACAGACACAGCCTGTGTCATAAATTACCTGATCAGAGGAAGTGCAGCTTGTTGCAAGATGAAAAACAAATATCCCATTCATTGGTTTAACCTTTGGTTCATTAGCCATGCAGTTCACCTCTCTGAACTACAAATAAGAATCACAAGACATGAGTATATGCAAGACGACAACAGCTTCTTCCAGAAAAAGAAATTAAGTGTGAACAGACGGTTCTTAACACAAACCAACACCAGATGATTATGAAATGAATTATCAATAAAAATTAATTTCATGAATAAAAGCCTTCTAAAAGATATATAAGCCAGGCTCCAAATCAGCATAAAAATTAACTTCCATCGATAGTCTGCAGTGCTGCTGAACTAATGTTCTTTGCAGAAGCCAGGTGGATTGTTTGACAATTGAGTGGTATCACTCAACATGAACTATTGTGCTAGTTCTGGAAATCAAAGGGAGTTGGCTCTAACGAGAGCTGAAAAACACAGCACTGCTAAGGGTTCCCCCTTATGCATCTCTCCAATACACATTCCCTGGCATGACGGGCATTACTTACCAAGCAGAACTCTTTATTTAAGTATCCACAAACAATAAAGGCAAAACAAAAATCCCATCCTCTGAGAACTAAAGCTCTGAACAGAACAGCTCACAGACCACAGGCAACCGCTGAACCCATGACATTCTATTACAAAGTTATCGCACAACTAACTGTGACTGAGATGCTCAGGTGAGTGGACACAGCTTGTGCTGGTTTCTTTCCCTGGGGCTCCCTGGCAAGATGATAAATCTCTTTTCAGGGTGGCAACTTGTTTCTTTCATACATTTACAAGCAGCACTATCGGGTCTTTTCCAGCCCTCTTCGTTGTCAAATACCAATTTGAAATGGTATGACGCTTACATATTCCTCAACTGCCCAATTTTTTGATCCATGCCAGTGAGCTGCAGCTATAGGCAGTTAAGCAGTGAGCTGGTTGTAAAAATGGTGAAGGAGAATCAAGAAGGGGAAAATTACATATAAGGGAATTCTGACTGCCCCAGCAACTCACACACAAGTTCTCAGGTCACTCAAAACACTCCCATCACTGGTTGAAACTGAAGCAAGTGTCTGGGTAAACAGTTCAGAAACAATTCCAGCCTTTATAATTTTTGCCCAGGTGTCACCTGAGCATTTTGCCTTTGGCTTACACAGGTTGGGACAGGTACACAGGCTCCATATCTTGAGGTCTGGCATCACCAGAGTTTCTCTGTACTGACTGCAAGCCAGTCCCATGGTAGTAACCAATCTCAAGTAGAATCATAGAATAGTTAGGGTTGGAAAGGACCATAAGATCATCCAGTTCCAACCCCCCTGCCATGGGCAGGGACATCTCACACTAAACCATGCCACCCAAGGCTCTGTCCAACCTGGCACCGAACACTGCCAGTGATGGAGCATTCACAACTCCCCTGGGCAACACATTCCGGTTCCTCACCACCCTCACAGTAAAGAATTTCTTCCTCACATCCAATCTAAACTTCCCCTGTTTAAGTTTGAATCCATTACCCCTTGTCCTGTCGCTGCAGTCTCTAATGAAGAGTCCCTCCCCAGCATCCCTATAGGCCCCCTTCAGATACTGGAAGGCTGCTATGAGGTC
>JANRGW010029704.1:0-36554 GCA_024733675.1 Psilopsiagon aymara
TGGGCTTTAATACAGACAACTGGCCTCTGAGGACCTCCCTTTCACCTTCCCGGTGGATGCAGCAGTGGAAGAACCCAACAGAAAGAACTGCAAATACTTCCCAGGCAACAGGATGTGGCTGAAAACAGAAGGAGGCAGCACAAACTTTGGAGAGAAGAGCAGAGACAGGGAGAGATGGTCACTGGCAGGAGATGTTGAGTGGTTGAAGATGACTTCGAAGGGTGATGCTGACTGTCGAAAAAATGCAGATGGATTAGATGATGCTCCCTTGCCGCCTAGAGAACAGCCTGTCGGCATCGAAACCAGGGTGAGTCTGACTACTTGGGTTGCTCCTCAGACACCTGCTACCAGGGACTTTGGGTGTTTCTGACTCTCTTCCCATCTAACTTAGCTCCATAGGTTTGTAGTGGAGGGGTCCAATGCCTAAATCAAAGCACAGTCTGTAGCCAGGCTTTTCAAAACTGCATCCCTTTCTTCCATTGTAGCTCCAGGCATGGGAACCAGCCAGCTGTTCCCCAGACCGCATCTTTAAAGTGGTGTTTGTAGGGAATTCTGGTGTTGGGAAGAGTTCCTTCATCCACCGTTTCTGCTATGACAGGTTCTTGGCTGAGCTAAATGCAACTATTGGTAAGTAATAGTGTTCCTGACTGATCTGGCTAAGAAGGGTGGGAAGGTCAGCCTGGACACGTGTTTTGCCTGTAATTTAGCCCACCTAAAGGTAAAGGTGATCCCTTTCTCAATTTCAAATAAATCTTGCAATACCCCTGAACCAAACAGCATTGAGCTTGGACATGCAATGGCGAGCTGCTCTCTTCCCGTCCTATCTTATGAGCATTGCTATCTCCTTGACAGGTATCGATTACCAGGTGAAGAGTCTGGTGGTCGATAATACCCAGGTTGCCTTACAGCTGTGGGATACAGCTGGACAAGAAAGGTAAGCAATTGTTGTGAGGCTGCCCTACTGCCAGACTCAGTGTAGGAAACAGGAGGAAGGAGTGCATGCACATTTTCTGTCTCTGGGAAAATTGTTAGCTTGAGAAGGACCAGAGAGGTTGCAGCAGATATTGCAGTGCTGAACCTGCAGCAAAGGTCTATTTCAGAGGTTTCTAGAAGCTGTAGCTTCTGTTACCCAGGGAGTTTGCTCTATGGACTGATGGAAAAATAGTTTTCCATATGTCTGACCTGCATGCTGTGGCTTCGGGCAGTCTACTATAAATCACAGTACAGTGTGTGGTTCAAAGCCCCTCTAGCCTTCAAAGCTCTTCTGCAACAGCCTGCTTCTGGAAAAGCTGTAGAAAAGGGTTGCAGATGAGGACAGAAAAGAAGGCTCTGCATAGACATCCTATTCTCAGATTCAGTTGTACTCCTGCTGTCCCCAGCTGCTCTCCACCACTTGCTATTCAGAGGGAGGAAAAAAGTGTGTGAACCTTTCCAGGTCTGATTCAGACAAAGCCAGCTTGACCTGTGGGGAACTACTCTCTGTACTCTGTCACTGAGGTTACTGGCACTTTCCACTGTCCCTTCTGCTGAAAGACTGGTGGAAGTGATAATCCTCGGTGGAGGGACAGCTTGGCTTTTTGTGACAGTGAATACAAGTTACCCGTTTGAAGGCCTCTAGTCTCAAAAGTACAAGCCACCACTAGGTGTTGCCAGCACTGTTGGTGAGGGCCAGAGTAGTAAAGAACAAAGCAGTAAAGGACACACTTGACCCTTATCTGCTACCAGAGATGAAGGCCCACAACTACTTGCATGTAAATCAGAATTTATTTAGGCTGAAGATGAAAACTATTTCAAGGGTGCCATTAACCTCAAGAGCCTGGCAAAAATAAGTACTGGATATTTTGGGCTAAATTTGTTATGTGGGCAGGCCTTCAGGAACCAGCTTAGGTCATGGGAATATTATAACCTTAAACTGTGCCAACAGAGTAATGACGCTGTCTAGCTCAGTCAGCTAGACCACGCAGACCTGGTGGCAATGTACTGAGTATCTGTTGAAAAGCAAACATTTCTTCCAAAATCAAGCTTCATGCTGAAGAAGTTCTTTTTGAAATAAAGTGGTTATTTCAGTGCTGAAGCTGAGCAGTGGGGGGAGTTGTTATAACTTGAAATGTGACATTTTACTGAAGCCAGATTGCATCACAGGCTGAATTCAAGGTATTGCCCCTGCAGAAGGATCTTTAGTGTAGGCCCCTGCAGCATTAGCAGGTCTTAGACATGTACTTGCAAGAGAGAACTTGGCTCACTGCTGATACTGAGTAGGAGACCTGAGAAAGAAGCAAAAGGCTTTCTTATTTCTAGAGAAATACCGATTACTTCCAACTGGAAGTGTCCAAATGTGAATATCCAACAGAAGAAACGGAGGAACTCCTTGAAGCGTGCAAGGAGAACTCTTTGGTGACTTCCCTAGGACCACTGCATTTGATGTTTCTTCTAGAGTGCCTAGCCTGTCCTGTAGCTCCAGAGGTACCCCTTGTCTGCCAAAGATAGAGCCTGTGCTTTCTCAGTCACGTAGTTGCCAGAATGTTATCATAGTGAGAAAGAACAGGCTTCAGGGCTCATCTGAAGAGTTCAGAAGGGTCACCACTTGCTGCGGGTTTTCTTGGCTCTTAATAGAATAGGTTAGCTTGTTATCCCATGCAGGGCTGAAATACAGAGCTCTTCAGTGGGATCTCTGTACTTGTGTTGCATTTAATCCCACCGGTTTGCAATCAGTGTGGTTATATTGTGGCCCTGTCACAAACTGCTTACAGATTTTAAGGTTTGGGGTTGGCTTTTGGTGGGTTGTTTCTGGTCTTCCTAAATTTATTCCCAAAATACAACTCTGTGGTACTCATTGGTTCCCACAGGACAAAGTAGATGCCTGGGAACCTTTCCTGGAAATTGTGCCTAACTGCTGATTTTAAGTATGATAGCACTGCTTTAAAGATTCAAAACTGGAAACAGACTCTATTGATGCTGAGATCTTAATAGCTGTTTTGGCAGCACTGAGGCAGACATTGTGCACATCTAGTTTATACTGTGGTACAGCTTAGTCTGCAGATTCTTCCAGACTCTAAAGAAAGGTGTTACTTTTTTCCTCCATCCATTTCCCTTTTTAAAGGCAATTGTCCCACCTAAACAGATTCTTCTCTTTCTTTTCTTCTGACCTGCAAAGGTCTTCCTTCCTGCTTTCTCAGCACCATACATTTGGAAAGACTCCTGCCTTACCCATGGGCCCAGCCTGCCTCAGAGGTGCAAGGATCTGGCCTGTCTGTCATCAGTCTGTCCACGCCAGCACCAGGGTGTACATCTCAGACACAGGGTCTGCGAGGCCTTGCAGAGAGCCTGCGCTAAATGACAGTCCCATCCTGTTTCTTGTCATTAATTACACAGCTCTGGTTCTGAGGGTGCCTTTGGTTTTGTTTGGGCTCAGGTTTCGGAGCATTACCAAGCAGTATTTCCGGAAGGCAGATGGGATTCTTGTGATGTATGACATTACAGCCGAGTGCTCCTTCATGGCAGTGCGGAACTGGATGAGCAGTGTCCAGGTGAGAGCAGGGCCTTGGCTCTCTAATGCTGGTGCTGCTGCTGTCTTGCTCCAGACCAGCTCCAACAGTATGTCTGAGAGTGATGTTCTCCGATGCCCCAAGAGGTCCTATTGACCTTGAAAAGGATTGTCAAAGCAGATGTGGTGGGTACTGCCTGTTGTAGTCAGTCTGGGACCAGGGTTGTCTTGTTGAAGAAGTCAAAGCCATGATAGTCCATTAAACGTTTCTATGGCGGAAGGTTGTAGGACTGGCCAAAACTATAGTGTGTGTCTGTAAGCAGACGATGTGCATTGGCAGGATCTCCTAAGTGTGATCATGTCAGACCTGTATTCAGGCAAGATCTCCTGGTGTCCAGCTTATGCATGGGAGGGGAGAAGGCCCTGATGCGTTTAGGCTTAGACCTGCAACATGCATGCACAGTGCTTTGCATGATCACATCCTGACTCTACTTTGAGATGGATTTCTAGATGAGACTGAAATATCAGCAATAGCTTATTTTATTCCTTCATTTGCTTCAACTTTCAGAGTTGATTTTTTTTCCGTTATTTTTTTGATTTGGTGAATGTGTATTAATACTGTAATCTTCCCCCCCTGCTTTTTATTTCCAAACTCTTAAAAAAAGCATTCATCTGGGGCTTATATCTGCTTAGGGAGACAAAAATCCTGTCTGTATAATTGCAGTAAGTTGTGTGTAGATGGCTCAGAGCTGAAGGCAAAATTGTCGAGGCTGATTTTGTTTTGACTGTGCTGAGTCTCAAAACCCAAGCTCTGACTAAAAGGAATTAAGCATAGATTTGAGGGTTTAAATATTATTAACTTCCGCAGTCCTGCTCGGGAGGTGGAGGGGAATCCCAACAATGACTTAGCAATTTCTTTGGACTTTAAAAGATCAAAGGTTCAGACTTTCAAAACGACCCAGCCTCAGAAAATCAGGCTCCTTTCAGGAGCACACAGAAATCCAAAGCACCCAAAATCTGTAACTTTTAATTATCTCTCTTCCTTTCCTGATCTTAGTAATTATCTTGCTTCAAAGCTGTTCAGGTGCTGTAAGTCATCTAGGGTAGTCAAGTTGGGACGTTACTTCCAGCCCTGTTCTGCCGACTGATGTTCTAGTAAGCCAGTGGATCTAGAGAGTCTTACCAAAGGTAATGTGCTCCAGGAATCTCCTAAGAATAATAGTTTCTGCAGAGACCCTACACAAGAGTTGTAGGTTATTCAGCTTACTTGGCCAGTGGATTTTCAGCAAGGGATCCTTGAGTTTAGGATAGCACATCAGACAAATAGTACCGCCTGCACATACAAAAACTATTGGACTTATTAAGAAGCTCTGCCTGAACTTAAGTCCCAAGAGCCTATGGGAAAAACTGCTTTTCTTTAGGCTTGTTATTTTCCAGAGAGGAGTTTATGTCCTATCTCCCTTCTCTCAGTATCCCAGCAGTATATAGCAAATATCTGAAATACATTCCCATAGTTTAAGCTTCCTTCCACAAATCCCTGGGGCTATTTGAGGAATGGTCCTTTAACTAGCTGTTGCCACTGCAGGTCTTGTTTGCATCAGCAGGAACAGGCTCAGATCCAAGATAGTTCCCTCCCTCAGCTGAGTCTCTGGGGTGCTTTAGTCTTTCTCTTTTGCAGGAAGGTATCGAAGATGGAGCTGTGGTCTTTCTGCTTGGAAATAAAATGGATGCTGCACAGAGAGAGGCTCGGAGTGTGCCCAAGATAGAAGGGGAAAGGCTGGCAAAGGTGTGACTATGCACTCTGCTGCTCAAGCTGCTCTACAGCTTCCCTTCTGCTGTGAGCAGGACAGCCTAGCTGGCAGGAAACCGTTTTTGAAGCCATTTCCCAGTATGGTACCTTCCCTCTCCCCTTCTACCCCATCTCTCCAATGTAAACATGTACTGAAGTTCCTGTGGTTCCAGGGAGGATGAGGTGGTGCCCACCATGCGGCCCTTGAGACATGCTCATGTATCTCTCTTGAGGCTTGACGCCTCCTTACAGTGATGCTCAGTCTTTCTGAGGGGAGCATGCATGGCTGTTTTCCTGTTTGAGGACTCCCCTAATGCATGTTCTGTAAAATCATTCTGCCTCCTTCCTCGCTGCTCGCGTTTGCATGCCCATTGCTACCTTAGGCCCCATGGGAGCAAGCAGGGTTTCAGAGGTGTTCCCCATCTTCTGGACTCCACCACTGAAAGGTAAGGGAATCCAAGACCCTGGGCAGACGTTTGCTCTCCCCAAATAACCCAGTGATGTTCTCTTCCTCCAGTGTTTCCTTCTGGATACTCTGGCTGGGCTCCCAGTGCTGTAAAAGTATTTCCTTTACCTGGGTTGGTGAGCAGCGTGTGTCCCCCAGGAGGGTGGCAACAGCCATCCTCCTGGGCTCAATTGCTCTCAGCAGAGTTCCCAGGGGTGAGGGTGGTCCAGCTCCCAGGGTTGGGGGAGAGCTGGTAACCAACAGGGGTGTTTGCTGTGCTCTCTGGCAGGAATACAAGGCTGTCTTCTATGAGTGCAGCGCGATGACTGGCTATAACATCATGGAGCCCATGTTGCACATGGCCAGGTCAGTGAACAGCAGTGGTCACCCTGGGATATTTCCCCAGCTGTTGGTGGGTGGTGTGGGCTCTCCTGGGGAGTGGGCAAGAAGAGGGTGTTGCCAGACATGTCATAAAAAATACTCGGAGCAATGTGCTCTTCCCTCTGCCTCCAGGTCCGTGCTTTCCATGCCTGGAGAGCATCAAGTGTAGGCTGGACATCATCACATGCAAAGCTCTGTCTGGCAGAACTGCCTGTTGAAAGACTGGGAATGAAATTTGAATACTTTATCACAAAACCTGTGTGTTGTATCCCAGATTTTAGTAGGTGTTTTCAGTTTGAAGTCTGCATGCATTTCTAAGGGTTTTTCCTTCCCTATCCTATTAAGAATGTGATATTTTGGTAGCAGTATTTTAAAGGGAGATGAGGCACTTTGTAAGGCTGCAAGAAGTGCGCTATAAGATTTTTAATTTTTTTAAAAAAAGCAAATAGTTTTGAAAAAGCTCTTTGAAATCTTGCAAGAAATTATCCTGCTGTTATCTTTTATCCTTTTACCCACTGCGTCATCTCTAAGTTCAAGACAGGACTCAGCTGTTCCTTAACTATGATAATTTACGGACAAGCTAGGTAAATCATGTCTCCCACAGCATGTGCCTTCAGCATGCTTTAGTATGCTACTGCTGCCTGAGATGGCCCAGAGAGGTGAAACGCACAGCCTGGGATTCTGTCATTAGCATGGCAGTTTGGGAATAAGGCACAGACCACTCACCCCTGTCTGGTGCTCTGACTACTAAGCCATGCTGTCCCTTCTTGTATGTGTTCAGTTTCTTTCCCTGTTCCCTGGAAATTCATGCTCATTTTCTATGTGTGGTTTATCCAGCCTAACTCCAGGGAAGCCCAGTCTTTGGGCCAGTCACTTTTCACAATCCTAAATGTCCCTGGCTGACTGGGAGCAGTTGCCTTGGCAGGAAGAGGTCAGTAGCCAAGTTGTGGTCTTGATCTGTGCTGCTTGTTCCAGGTTGCTGACAGCACAAGAAGACAGGCAGAGGGAGAATGCCCTACAGCTGGAAGATGTCAGCAGGAGGAAAGGGTGCTGCGCTTAGGGCACATCAGTGTGTCAGCAAGCGACGTGTGCCAACACTGTTTCACGAAGCTGGGGTTCCTTTCAGGCAAGCCAAATCTGTGGCAGCAGCTCTGCAGAGACTTGAGGAAGCTGAAGCTTTTCCCCATCTGGGAATTTCAAGGCACTAAATGAGACCAAAATGTGCATATGATTTGCACTGTTCTGTTTCCCAGCTCTGTATGCAGCCCTGGTCTCTGGAGGCCCCTGCTTCTTTGAGGAAATTTGGCTGGTCTTGGTTAATAGCACAAACTGGGCCTTCTGTCTTGAGAGGCCACTTTCCTGTAAAAGGATGAGGTTTCTTTCTGGCAAAGAAATGACCTAGCAGCAAAGAGTGGAGGACACAGTGTGTGCTGTGTTAAACAGAATTTCAGTGTAAGAGTAAAGAAATTACCTTAAATTTGTGCTATTTCTAGGTAGTGATCCATCGTCTCAAAGAACAGCATCTCCTCTTGGTCCTCTGGCAGCAGAGCCCAGCTGAAAGCCTGCTGTGGTAAGCAGAAAAACATCCATCAGCTCCTGTAAGAGCTGGATCAACCACTGCATTTAGTGCAAAATTTGGTTTGACTAGCCAATATTGTAGTTAACTGATTCCATATGTGGATGTAGCATGAACTGATAAGTGAGTCATCCCAAAGGCTTTCTTTACTTTGTTACCCTAATGGAATGTTACTGCCCCTCTGATACCGTTTACAGAACAGTGCAGTTGCCCTGGGACTTTCAGGCGCTGGCACATGCTGCTGATTCATAGCCTGTTGCGGGAGCTGCGCTGTACGTACTGGGGAGGGGTCATATACAGCCTGTTTTAAGGCTTACGGCTGCCAGTTTCCTCCCATTCTCCTAAAATTTCCTGAAGAAACCTCCAGCTATTAGGAACTGACTCAGCCGTGGTACTGCAAGATCCCACCCTTGACCACAGTGCTTTCAAATATATCTGGGTTGGAGGCACAAGGCAGTTAGTTAGCTGACTGTGTGAAATGTACCTAGTGAAGCTTTTTCTCTTGCAGTGACTGTGCAATAACCTTACTTTCTTGGTGAAGTGCCTGAGAAAAAGCAGGACAACCTGTTCCCATTGGGAAGGGGCCTTCTAGTCATTAAGGAGTGGGGCAAAGCAGGGCTAGTGGAGGTGCAGGCTGAGTTAGGAACTGGCCCCAAGTGTGCACCTCTCAGCATAGCTACTGCATTGCCAGGGCATGAAGCCCCTGGTGTTCTCTGGGTGTGTTGCTTTCTGTTCTGTAGTTCAGTTGCTCTTAAAGCCTTGTGGGATTAAGTGAGCTTTTTTGTAATGCCCTCTTGCCTTCCTTCTTTGAGCCTGTTTCTGATGGTGACTTTGACATTTTAGGTGTAAGATGTGATACTGCAGCTGTCATGCAGTTCCCAACCTTGCAGCCTAAGGAAGGCCTATATTTATCCACTGTCTTTCCTCTCTTGGGATAATGTTTGAATGTTTGTTTATTGTACAGATTTCTCTGGGAATATCCCATGCAGGAAAAGTGCTCTGAGTCACCTACAGCTCATCAGTGCTACAAAGAATTTCCGTGGTTCCTCCCAGTGCCCATTATTCCTGATAGGAAAGAGGAAGTCCTTCTCCAGAAGAGCAGGACTCCTGACTAAAAGGAATAGCTAAAAGTAATAAGCTCCTGCTCAGCCCTTACTGCCAGCTGGCTGTGTTTCATGTTGTGTTTAACTACAGTAATGCTGCAGTAATACAGATTCTCAGAGACTGAGAATCAGAAAGCTAGAACAGGTCCAGAAGGAACCAGTGCAACTGTGCTGCCAGTGGAATTGCTTCTATTTGCAAGAAATGATGTTTGGGAAAGGAAGTCCTCTGTTTTCAGAAAACACCTGTAATCTGAAAATAGACATGACTTTCTGGCTCTCTAACCAATGTGGATGTAAAGGAGCACAGCCATTATCACCTGCTGAATAGGTTAAACCCACTACCTGAGTTGGGGGAGCTGCTGTTAATGATTCCTCTGCATCATGCTCCAGTTTCAGCTTAATAAGTAGTGGCACTAACTAAGAAATGGCATCTTTGGTCAGGGCACATAGTAATGCTAACATTTACCTACCCACAGCAGAATGATTTGAGAAGTTCCTGCAGAAGGAAGAGAGCAGTACCCAGTCTGTTAATGTGGTCTGAACACACACCTCCCACACTACATGGAGAGCACATGAAAGACAAAGGTGTGAAATACGCCTGACACACAAAAACAGGCCAAGTCTGTATATTATCTTTGTCATCAGCGCTGTCATATTGCATTGGCAAGAACTACCGTGTTTTTCTTTAATGTACAACCTTAAGCATGTTTTCTTAGTGTGCAAGCAGACTATGGGCAATAAAGAAATGCTGTCTTACAAATGGCTGTGTGGAGAGATTTTTTTTCCCAGGCACTGCAGGAGATTCAGCCTCTCTTCTTTAGGTGCTGGTCATAGCATGACCTCCCCTTCTTGCTGCTCAAAAAGTGCTAAGAAGCCCGTCCCTCATGGCGTTATCTGCAGGAGATTTATAAGTAGGAAGGGAGTTGATCAGGAACCTATGTCTTGGAGGCAGCACAGGAGCAATTATTCTCCAGTCTTATCTTTTTCACCTCTTTCAATCAGCCAGAATCTAGCTGACCATGGAAGGCAGAACAGGGAGGAGAAAACCAGAAGATGCTACCAATGTCTATAGTGCTTTCAGAGGTGGCATGCTCTCACCTTGTACTTATTTTTACCGAACTAAACATCTATTTTAATAATGCCCCCTGCAACCTTTGCACTGGGGTTAGGAATCTGGTTGGTTTAAACCCTTGTGCCCTGGAATGGCTGCAGCTGGATGTTTGTGCATTGCAGAGCTATTTTTTTTTTTTTGTACAGAACAGTAATTATTATTTTAGCAGGAACAGGATGGACTCCTGTTTCAACCATGACAAAGTGACACGGACTTTGAGCAAGTTGCACTTGGCACAACAGTAAGCACCAGGATGGGTTTCACTGCTAGATGGTCTGTCGTCTGCACAGTATTTAAATGTCCTGTTGGAAGACCCAAGCACAGTCTAGAGGGACATTGTTAGTTTTTAAACTTGTCTGACACCAGACCCAAACAAGGCCAAACTTTCCATAATATTCTTAAACTTTACTACAACCCCCTGTTTTTTGCCATAATCTCTCCTGCCTCTGAATGGAAGCCCTGGGAGCAGCACCCTTTGCTGCTGGAAACTGCAGTGTAAACAGAAAGCAAACAACGGGGATATCTTGAGGTCATCTGAGATACAGGAGGACACAAAATAGATTCTACCTGGGGGCTTATTCCTATGCCTATTGGCTGCAGTCTCTTAGTGGACAGGTGACTTTTTGCACACAATTTGTAAGGTATTTTGGTATCACAAGAAAGCACTCTTCCTATAGCCTGGGAAGCCTTATCCTGGCACATGTAACAGTTCAGCCGTGTATACAATCAGATCTAGGGGCGAAGGCAAGAAAACCAGCTGCTCTGATAAGTAGCCATGGTCCCACAAAGCTCTGCAGGCAGGCAAAGGGACCCCACTCTGCCTTGTGTTTCACTTGCCTTTTTCATGTTAATATACTAAGGATAAGCATAACAGGATTAGCCTGACAGCACCTCTTTTAAAAGCCCAAAGAGGGCTGAAGAGAGATCATTAAGCCATAGTGTTAAGTTTAAAGCTTTCCCACAGAATAAATACAGGAATTGCAAAGGTTTGCCATATTGTTGTCTTCTACTTTTTTTATTCCAGCAGCCTGAAATCCAAGGAACCGTTTGCATTTACACACATTTAATTGGGTCCTGCTATGGGGCTCATACAATCACACATCATTTTCTGTCCTGTAACCTTCTTCTGTTTGTGTCTTTTCATGCTTTTCACTTGTTAATTGCTTAGTGCATATATATATATATTGACAAAGTACTTCAAGTACAAAATGTATCTCATAGCTCATGTGCTCTATACACCTTTAAATGCTGTTTGGAGATGTGCTCGGCACCAACAGACCCACAGTTCCACGGCTGAGAGCTTCACTAGCTCTCAGCCTCCGTCAGGCTGCTCATTTTTTATCTGGCTGTTTATGAGTCACTGGGAAATTTCAGTTGGCGCAGCTACAGTAATCCAGCTCCAGTCTCTTTAGGCCTGCAAGGCATGTTTCATATGCGTATCAAGCCATGTGGTTTAATAAAGCCCCGATCCTGCAAACACAAGTGTTGCTGTGCTCTTCTTCTGAAGTGAGTAGTCCATTGGAGACCTGACCAGGTAAAATTAGTTTTTCCAAGGTAAACACATATCTCCAGTAAATATGTATTACTCCAGCTGAGGACTGGGAGGTGGGGGGCCTTGTGGTACATCCCACCTTTCCCTGCAGGCTTTCCCAAGCACATGGCTGCCACACAGGCAGCAGTTGTGCCTAACCATGCCTACTCACTGATCCAAATCTGACAGAGCGGGGAGGTTATGTTCTTTCCTGTTTGTATGTGAATCCTCTGGACACAAGAAGGCGGCAGCAGCTCAGTGTGTCTGGCTACCCACGGCTCTGCCAAGGAGGGCTGAGGCCTGGGGTTGGCATGTTTTTGCCTCCTAGCTCTTCCACAAACTGCCTGCAGGAAACCTCTGTGTCCAAGTGTGAGCTGGTCCCCTAAGGCTCTATTTAATCAGTTGGCTCTCCAGGGCGTCTAAGCTACAGCAGAGGTAGGATCCCCATGGGCTGAGCGAGGACAGAGGTGTTGGTTTCCTCAGTGGGAAGGGTGACGTGATTTTTGAGTTGGGCACAAGGGCAAGAGAGATTCAGTGTCCCAGTGAAAGCCCAAGAGGGCCTTTTCCCTTCCTCCCTGCTCACATCTCCTCTCTTCTCACCCATACCTAAAAAAACATTTAACCAATGGGAGCAGAGGAGAGTCCTTCTCTGAGACCAGCCCCTGCGCAGGGCCGTTGCTTCTCACGGATGTATTTGGGCTGGAGTTGAAATGAGGTAACGGAAAGATGAGGCAACGGAAAACTCTTTAACAAGCAGGTCTGACGCCTAAAAAAACAGGAGAGAAAAAAGCTGCAGCTCGGGTTTGCAGTAATGTGTTGCCTGCGGCAATGGAAACGCCAGCGTGAGGCCTAGGTTAGATGGGGCTGCCCTACCAGAGGCACGTTTGGCCGCCTTGCACAGCACCACCGGCCGAGCCCGCAGGCCGCGTAAACCGCCGCGTTTCGGGGCGCTCTGTTTTAAGGGAAGCGAAAGCAGACGCCAGGGGCGCGGCCGGCTCCGGCCCGGCTGGGTGGGAGGCCTCCGCTGCCGCAGGGAGGCGCCCCCGGGCGAGGCACCGCCCCGCGAGGTCGGGCGGCGGCCCCCGCTGGGTGTCCCGGGCTGGGCTGGGAGCTCCGCTCCGCCTTCCCGCCCTCCCTCTGCCGGCACCTTTCCTCCCTCCCTCCTTCCGAGCGCGGCAGGTCGGGGCGTGAGGAGGCGCGGAGCGCTCTGGTCCGGTGGGGCTCTGCGCGGAGGGGTGAGGCGGGAGCCCCGAAATGGCGGCCTCCCGGGGGGGCGGGTGGCTGTTGGTGAGGCAGTGGGTCTCGCCGTGGGGAAGCGGGGTGGGAGAAGCGGCTGGGTGGCGGCAGCCGGTCCCGGCCTGGGAGGGAGAGGGGAAGCGAGGCGCTGCCCGTGGGCCCCGTAGATGGCAGCGGGGTCTGGCGCTCTCCTGCCCGCCGCTCCCTCCTGGCTGCGCCGCAGTGGCCCGCCTGTACCTGGCCGCGCTCGCCAGGCGCCAGCTCTGCTGTAGCGCTACTTTGGTTCCCCATGGGCGCCCAGTGGCGTTGTACGGCTCTACAGGGGCTTGGCTTTAGCTTCTTTCCTTTTTCTTTTTTTCCTTAAGAAGTGTGTTAACCTGTTGCGGGAGGGGAGGTGTTTGCTGGTGTCAGAAGCTTTTCACAGTCCATGCATTAGGAAAGCTGTTCTGAATGGTGGCTTCATCTTGTGAAGCGATATTTATCTCCCCGTGCCTTTTGTTTAGTTGAGTCTCGCTGTTGTAAGAGTTGTCATTTGTGTTGGGCTCAGGACTGTTGGAGGTGGAGGAGGAGGTGAACGAGCCCTTGTTTACCACGCAGTCTAGGCGATGTTCCGTTGCTTTCATTTTGTGGAAGCCGAGTCAGATAGGAAGCTGGTGGCGATGGGTTATTGTTGCTTGCCATGAAAGCTTTCCCAGTAGTCTTTGCCCCATGTCATCTCATGAAGAATGTAAACTACTGTGAATTCGGAAACATCCTGGCTCTTCCTGAGGGCTTTTGTAATCAACCTGTTGCAGTATCTTGCTGAATTCAAGCAATGACATATCTTTATTTCAGGCTACTCTGCAGCATCCCGTAAGTTAGGCTGTTTCACTTCCTTTGTCTCCCTGTAGCACTTTCTGGCTTGCTCTAAGAGTTCTCATGGTGTCTGCGAGAGCAAGGGTCGGTTAAAACGACATCACCCATCAGAGGTAATGCTCAGTGGTGGCCATTTTGTTGAAACAGTTTTGAAACGAGTCCCTTTTGCCAAAATGTGTTTCCTTTGCCATCTGTGAGGCCATCGCCTAGCTTCCTAGGGAAGCTTTTGGTGTGATGGTATATATCTACTAGGTGGTATTGTTGAGGCCTGAGAGCCTCTTGGCATGTCACCAGTCAGACAAAGGTCCATCCTCCCAGTCCTGCTACCAAAGATGACTGCCTGTGTTGGAGAGAGCAGAGCATTTGTCTCTTCAGAGCTGCTGCTGAGCTCAACAGAAACTAGAAAAGCTGATGCAAAAGTTTCAGTTTATTTAGGTCCTCTGAAGGAGTTTGTGTGCCTGGGACGGGCAGTTCCCGATCAGCAAGCTGTTGGAAACTGGGCAGTGTTTGGGGCAGCATCATTTATGCTTTACCTGAAGTATCTGCTGACAGGTGCCTGTCAGAGGTGTAATGTTGGCTTGCATAGTTGGGTCTAGGCTCTGGTTTGCTACAGCCGTTCTTAGGTGCCAGTACATTGACTCAGGTGTCCTTGCTGAAAGCTTGGGCTGTGAGTCGGAGGAGTTGGCAGCTTTTGAGCTCCTCCATGGCACTGTTCTGAGATCACATCCTTGCTCTGTAGTTTGCTGATGATGTTCAGGTACCGGACCTGGATGCATTTCTGTCCATCTGCTGTATTTCTGCAAAAAATACGTTTTATTCCAAGCTGCCACATATAGTGGTTGTCCTGTGGCTTATTTAAATAATGTCTTACCTTCTCTGTGGAGTCTTTCTGCAGTGGAGGAGAATGACTCCCCCAGTTGCATGGTAAAGTCCTGGCAGTCCTTGCTGTGTTTTGATTGCAGTAAACAATAAGAACATGCATGCCTCTTGTGTGTGCTTGAGATGATGTCCCATCCATGACATCTCATTTTACCTGGGAGCTGAGGTGATTACGTTTTGTGGGAGCTTAACACTCAAGTCTTCTTTCTGCTGTCTCAAAGCAGATGTAGAGCAGAGTGCTGAGAGGAACTTCAACAGCCCAGATGGAGCTGTGCCTTTCCTTTTGGATCTAATATGAAAGCCATCTTCTGAATAAGCAGGGATACCAGCCCAAGAAGATTTTTTTTCTCAAATGATTTGGCTTCCCAGGCCTTTTGTGCAGTCTGATGCCTGTTTGGAGGTGGGCAGGACTTTGGGGCTTCTCTTCAAGTTCAGTAAGGTGCACACAGCCAAAATCTTGGCTCTGTGATGTTTTTCACCCTAGCCTCTGAAAGTTTGTGTTGATGTGTGTGAGAGATTATTCAGCAAGGGGGTGGGAGAAATCTGCTTGTATTCCCTTGTCAAGCAAAATTGCTAGGTGGGAGTGGCTGATGGAGTGCTATTTATCCCTGTTAGGAAGTTTCCAACAGGCGTATTGTGTTATTCCCAGCTAACAGAAGTTGTAGCACAGCTCTAGCTGTTCCAATTGCACATACACACACCAGGCAATGACTCCTTTGCTCTTGAGACAGCCCTGAAGGAGTTGACTGATGAGCTGTCTCTAGTTGGGTCATCCCACAGGTAAATTCCCTTGTTGCTTCTGTGAAGTTCGCTTCTGCTCTAAGGAATGTGGTGGGCTACTTGTTATGCAGAGGAGAAAATACGTATTTACATAGAATCATAGAATAGTTAGGGTTGGAAGGGACCTTAAGATCATCTAGTTCCAACTCCCCTGGTCACTTACCAGGTAATCATGCTGTCTGCCTGCTTTCTGTTTAAGACAGAAGTTTAGAAAGATAAAGGTGGATGGACTGACTGAAAAACAAAGGAGCAGCTTTGCTTTTTCATTTCCTAGTCTACTACTGCTATCCCCAGAGGCATCATCAGTCTTGCTCTTGAAACCTCCTGAGAAAATGCTCTCCTACTCCCCATCTCTACTCTGGTTCTGGGCTCAGTGCTGGGTTATCTCCAGCTGTCCTTGAGTATGTGAACCGACAGCTGAAGTCATAGAAAGCCTAAGGGAGGATGACTCCTGGAAGTTAAAGCTTGTGTCAGTTTCCCTGGCTGTGAGGGACAGACAAAAATCTTCCACATCCTGAAGGTGAAGACCAGGTCTCCTTCTGTCTCACTTATTCATCCTGTCTTTCAGACGCTGGACATGATTTTCCTTTTGCCACAGTAAAGCCAAAATGAAATGAATGGTGTCACTGTAAAGTCACCCCATTTTCCATTCTTTTTTTGCGTGTGTGTTTTGGCAGTGTTCCTGCAGGACAGTGACAGTCTTCCCAGCCTGTAAATAGGTTCTTTTCTTTGCCACCCCATGCCTGAAGCCTGGGTGTGGAGGAAGAAGTGAGGAACATCAGGGCTGTGGGATGGAGTTGAGGTGTTTTGTCAGTTCTGCAGAGAGCACCTCGTAATAGCCCTCCCCATGGCACAAAACCCATTCACTGCCAGGCCTTCTTGGCAAGGATCAGCGTTGTAATAGCAGCACTGCTGGTGGGCATCTCTCTCGCCAGTGCTCTGCTCTGTCCTGCCTGCCAGACTCCTCTGCTTGTGATCTCAGCAGCCTGGCATCCTGAGGAATGAATTCAGTGAGTCCTATTAGTCCTGCGTCCTGGCTGCTGCACAGTAATAAAACTCTTGACAGAATGATCGGGAGGATAATGACTGTTTTGCACTCCTGGTCTTGCATGGCAGAGCAAGAGGTGTGGTTTGGGCTCTGAGCCGCATTTGGGTATGATCAGCATGGCCCGTGTCTCTAAGTTAAGTTCTCTTGCTGGTTGGGTGGTCAGGGCTCTTCAGTCTGAAGCTGGAGAAGTGCTGTACAGCTCCGTAGGTGCATTTCAGGCAGTAGTGCAATAAGCTGAACACAGGCCTCAAAGTGTAGCCAGCTCCTTAGAAGGATGCAGTCATGAGTAGCTGCCATGCCAGCTGATGTCTTCATGGAGTTATTGAGAGATATATGTATATCTTATTTCTGTGTGTGGTTTATGCATAGTTTTGATGCCAGCGGTGCTGGGCACTGTTAGAGGCAGAATACTGGTTTAGTGGGATAAGAAAGGACATCAGGAATTATGTTCTGTGAGGATTAAGTGAGGGTACTTGGCAGCTGTTTAAATTCATTTGAGTGTTGACCCACAGCCACTGTCTTCAGAGTACAGCCAAGCAAATGCAGTTTTAATCATGGAGGGGGTTGAACAGTGTGTATTGCCTGAATCCATGTAGGCTGCCAAGTAGTCACTTTTTCTGCCTGCTGAGCATGAGTGTAACAGGTGAGAGCATCTGAGTGAGGAAGCATGGAGGATGTTGGATGTGACAGGGCTTCTTAAGGGAAGTGGAAATGAGACATTTAGGAGATGCAAGAGGGGATGTTGCTCAGGCCCACGGATTGCTCCTGGCAGCAGTAATGAGGTTTCATAAGCTAAAACTGTGCCAGAAATGGTTGACATAAAATGTTTAGCACTTACTGTTGTTTCTTATCTATTTCTTGTACCAGATCTGAATGCAAAAGGAACAAAGTTCACTTTTCCAACACAGGTTCTCTTTCCTTTTATAGGAAAGAGAACAGAGCAGCAGGGAGCTGTTTTTATATAGAGCAATGGGGAGCTCTGGCAATGGAAAGTTATGTGCCTCTAAGTGCCTGTGCTTCAGTGGATTTTGGTCCTGTAACTGCAGAGTGAAAGATGCACGCTTCTAAGAAGCTGTGGAGTTGGGCTGAAATCTGCAGCATGTTTCCCACATGTCTTTGCCACTGTAAGAAAGGAACAGGTTGAGAGGAAGAAATACATTCAGGAGATGCTGTGGGAGAAAAATCTGGCTGTGGCCAGCTGCACAGATGGGTAAGGTGAAAGCATGTCTGATGCCTTGCCCTGAAACACAGCTACCTCAGTGGAGGAGAAGTAGACATGGGAAAGACCAAGCACATAAAGACTGTTATGTACTCGTGGTATTGCATGGCAGAGCAAGAGGTGTAGTTTTGGGTCTGGGCCACATTTGGGTATGACCGGATTGGTCTGTGTCTCTAAGGTAAGTTCTCTTGCTGGTTGGGTGGTCAGGGCTCTCTAGACTGAGCTGGAAAAGTGCTGTACAGCTCCAGAGGTACATTTCAGGCAGTAGTGCAATAAGCTCAACATGGGCATGAAAATATAGCCAGCCTCTCTGTAGAAAGATGTAAGCATGAGTAGCTGCTAGTGGGGGCAAGGTACTAGTCTAGTGGGGGAAAGAGGGACAGTCAGGAGTTAGCTCTGTAGAAGTTAATGGAGGTGTCATTGGCAGCTTTTTAAATCCACGGGTATGATTTACCAGCATGGGTGGAGCACAACTAACAGATTTTGTGTCTCCTTCACTAATGAAACCCAGTTAAAATTAGGACCAGGAGTGGTTTGAGGTAGGAGCTTGTGGGGAGAGTTTTTGTTTTGTGTGAAGCACCTCATGTTTGAGCGTTGCTGACCTGTTATCTGCCAGAGTGACCGTCATTGTGCCTGCGTGGTTCAGGGAGCACTCTGATCCTCAGTGATCACCACACTGTAACAGTAAAGAAGATAAAAGGGAAGGATGGTTTTGGTCAAATTTATGCACTAACAAAACCAGCTGGCAGATGCCAGCCATGCTGGCATTTCTGGCATGACAACCAGTGAGCAGGACTTCTGGAGTGCTGGACAAGGCAGTTGTGAGTCACGGCTTGTGAATGTCAGTGTTTCTTCCTAGCTTTGGTGGAATCCAGAAGGGAGGAATTCGTATCCCATGTCTCCCCCAGACATTGCCCTGGAAACAAAGGTGATTTGTTATATTTCTCCATGTCTGCACACAGAGCAGGGAGGTGGTGAGGAGCAGTGTGTGCAGTCCAGCTGCATACAGCAAGCATAAAAGCTGGGTACACAGATGTGTGTGGCAAGCCCTGCCCTGGAGCTGCCAGCTCTGGAGCAGGAATGGATCTTGTGTTTATGTGTCAAGTGTTGTGCACAAGGAACATGTGTGTGGGAAAGTATTTGTCTTCAAGGTTGTGGGTTTGGCTATTGCAGCATAGAAGGGATGAGTCTAGTCCTGTGTGGAAGTACAACTTAATGAGTTGAGCTCTCAGCAAGCTGGAAGCTCTGATTAGTTGCAGGACCTCAGCTGCTTATATGGACTAGCACTCTTCTTCTTTGCTGGGAGACTCTCCATAGATGAGAGGTCTGCCGGAGGTGAGATAAGAAATTTGATGTGGTCTCTGATTTGCCTTTTCCACTCGGAGGGGTTCTGGAAGAACAAATTTCCAGTTACTGGCAAGACCTCTTTCTGTATTTGGGGAGGAGAAGCTGTCAGTCTGGTTCCTGTGTCTTTGAGTCCCAATTTGCTGGATTTTCTCTCCTCCCAAGCAGGCAAAGAGTACAAGCATCCTGTCAAACCCCTTTGCTGTAAGCTGGGAATGAGGCTGTGCTCAGCCTGGGAAATGGGCTCTGGGGAGCCTGACAAAAGCCTGCTCTGTCCATTGTGTGCTCTCCAGGGCTTACCTCTGATGTGTGCACACAGGCCACTGCAGTGAGGAGATTTCTGAGTGGCAGGAAGGTAGCCCTGAGTGGTCAGGGCTATCTTCATCTGAGGTCAGTAAGGGAACATTATTTTCTGTGCCAGAATTGCGCTGGTTGTTTCCAGCATGAATTTCAGAGTTTTATCTAAATTCTTCAAAGCATGAAGTGACTTTTATTTTCTGGGTTCCTGTATCTCTTGATATACTACAGGGACCTGATTTTCACAGTGGGCAACTGATACTGACCGAAACTCAGGTCAAAGTGAAGGTAGTTACCCAGTTTCTTCAGAATTTTTGCAGTGTTGCTCCTAGATTTTCTCTGAGTATTATTTTGCTTTTAATGTTTGAGGACTTAAGTGTCTTAAATAACCTACAACTGAGCCATGCTGTGGACTGCTTTTCTCCTCCTGCTTACTAATGGCAGGGGCTGCATTGAGAGATGGATAATAAGTCTGCCTGATGTCAGATGTTTGCCATGTTCCTCCTGCCTCTACACTTGGAGGAAAATGCTCTGCTGCTTTCTGCTGAGCCTGAAGAAGTACTCTGAATGCTGAGTATGTGCCAGTACCATTTGGAAAGGCTCCTAAGGAACAGAGCATGTAGTTTCTCTCATCTCCTGAAGTCTTCCTGAGTATTCCTGGTATTTGAAGGTTAATCCAGAGCATCCCAGAGTTGTGGAATAGAGTGCTTTTAGCCTTGAAAATTTTAACCTTTAAAATAACCGGACATCAGATGCATTGATATGGTCTTGGCCTGAAAATTGACCTGTAAATCAGGTGGAGAGGGGAATTAAGTTTCAAACTTCTTTTAAGCTTTCCTTTTATGAAGCTCTTCCTATAGGGCTATGGCAACCTGAGGGTGGGTTGGTAGAGAAATCCTCTGCAGGATTTCCTGGCTTCGTTTGAAGTCCAGCTGGTTTGTGCTGGCATCTGTTGGAGAAACCCTTTTCCAGCTACTTGTGCCTGCCTGCTCTAAATGAAGTGGATGGTACGCTGAGACAGCCTTGCCAAAGTTTCTGTGCTGATTATAGCTCTGTACCCTTCATGGAGAGCTGCCCTTTGCCTGTGTGTTTGTTTGAAGCTGTGGGGAGGAGCCAAGCAAGCCCTGCTCTTGCTCTTGATGCGGGTCTGTGTACAAACCAGCAGCGGGAGGTGTCTCAGGGAAGTGGTTGATGGCTTGAGGCTGGGGGATTTCTTTAGAGCTTGTTGGCATGTGCTCTGGGGTCAGGGACTTCTTTTTATCTGCCTGCCCCCTGCCTTGGAGAAGGGCCAGCAAGTAATTGCCTGGAGGACAGCCCTTGCCTCCCAGTTGTTTGTTCACATGCTGGTGCCTTCCTGTCAACTTTGCAGCCTGGTCTAAAAACAGCTGTGTAAATGGTTTTGGTGGAGTCATAAAACCTGCTACACAAGAGCAGGCGGAAAGGGGAGGAATGTTTTATTTTTGTCTGGGGGTTGTTTAATTTTTAGTGGAAGAATGTGCCTTTTCAAGGCAGCCTTAATCAGCATGGATTGAGCATTGTTTGCAGCATTGCTCCTATAGCAACAGGAGAGAGACAGCTCCTGTGAACTTGGACTTACAGATCTGGGAAATGAAATGTCATTTAATTTGCCCTTGACTTTGCTTGATATTTGATCTGAGGCTGATAAAGTGTTTTTAGCTCTGGAGAGGAATATAGCTCCTCAAAGCATTCAATGATTGCTCTGAAACACTCTAGGGGACACGGACGTTGGGGATATATAAGGACCAATGGGCAGAAGAGACTTCTTGGCTATTCCTGGCACTGCTGTTAGTGAAGTGGGTAATTCCAGGTGGGAGAGTGTTCCTGTATGAGGTGGCTGTCCTGGATAGGAAGGGAGGCTGTGGAGGATGTTACCAGTGTCTCTCTAGCTGCCATGCTGGGGTGAGAGCTGCTGTCACCCCATCCTGTGGCTGCATGATGCTCTCTTTTCTTCAGTGCACTGAGATGCTGCAGAATATGTTACCCTGTTCCCATGACTGGAGGTACTGACTCTGACACAGATTTTCCCTGGCATGGCTGGCACCAGTCCTGAGCTAATCAGCAGCATGACTGAAGTGATAAGACTGTTACCCTTAGTTTCCACTCTTAAATCCCTTCTCAGCTGCTTTAAAATAAGATCTTTGTGAAGTTGAAACAGAGGCAGGCTACCTGAGAGAGATTTTTGGGCTAGCTCTGGGGTCTTTTGCTTTGCTTGTTTACACCACAGAAAGTGTGAACAGGAACAGACTACTCAAAGCAAAACAAGTTCTGTATAAAAGCTAAAGCTGGTGACAGCTTATTGGGCACTTCCTGCTTTGTGCTGTGTGCCGTCAAGTGTCTCAGGCACAGCAGGGCAGTGCTAGCACAATTTACAGCTTCGTGCTCTGCAATGCCTTCCAGAGGACAGAACAGCTTGGCGGATGAAGGATGGATGTTGAGATGTGAGGAGAGCAAATCCACCCCTTTTCTCTGCTGGGAGAGTCACTTGATTTCTCTCTGCTCCTATTATAATGTGCCACCTTTTCTTCTTTTCTGGGATGCTTTGAGGAGGCAAAGGGTCTTTCAGGCAGTGAGATTATAGAACATTGTGTCATTGGGAGGCTAGAAATGTACCCTGTGGTGGCAAACCAGCTGCCTGCCCTCTCTTCCACTGCTGCTGCATGTATTTTTTTGACAGTGGGATTTCAAGTCCCACGATTTATTTGTGAGCTTGGTGGGGTGAAGGTGATGGCCTGTCATGCGATGTGCACCTGATGCAGGGGATAGGTAGGAAATCTGCCCACTTTCAGCTTGTCACGCTTTCACTGCGGAGACTCGTAGGGAATGAAACAGAAAGTACCTCTGCAGTGAGACTGCAGCCAAATTTTGAGTGACTGTGCACTGACTACAGCACAGCTTGTGTTCTTAGGTCAGTGTTCGCCCTGAGCTCAAACTACTGTGTAAAACCCCAGCTATTTGTAGAAAGTGAACAAATGGTTATCAGTGCTGTGTTATTTGAAGAGTGCTTTAAATTCATGTAACATAATTGCCTGAATAGGTTTTGAGGGGGCTGGGAGGATTTTTAGTGCTTGTTGGCTTGGTCCTAGTACTGGCATGGCTGTGGGGCAGGGAGGTTTTGTGAGCACTCCCTGGAAACACTGAGAGCCCAGCAGCTTTGCTGAAAATGAATGTAATGATTAGGAAGGGATCAGGCAGAAAGCTGACTCTGCCCCAATTGTTTTGTTTAGAAATGTGGATGAATGCTACTGGTAAGTTCTTCCGGGCAGACAAAGCCCTGACAGAGTAAAAAAAAAAAACCCAAACTGACCCACACAAAAACACAAATGAAACAAAAAAATGCCCACAGACACCACAGTGCCCATGAACAGAGAGGAAAATAGAATTTAAACTACCAATGGAAGGCTGCAGTGAAGAGTTTGTCTTGTCTGTGGGCTAACCCTGACCTATCTGAACTACTGTTCCTTGCCATGGCAAACCCTCATTGCTATGAGCTCTCTGCAGACACACACCAGGCACTGATTTCTTGTGCTTTGAGTGAGAGAAAGAGACAGTTATTGTTCCTCTCCTCAGTTCAGTGACTAGTGAAGTGGCTCCTGTGTATAAATAGTGTAAAGTGCTTTGGGATCTTTCAGGATAAAGGAGGCCTTATGAGATACAAGAGGATGTTGTTTGACACAGAAAGGGTTCCTGCTGGTTGCACAGTACATGCCCATCTCTAGCCTGCCTTCCACTTCAGATGAAGACTGGGTGTTTGGAGAGGGTACTTACTTCCCTGTTTATCAACTTCTGGGAGCAGCAGACAGGGGCTTTCTGCTCTCTGGATGTGCCTGGATGTGTATGTTTTGTGTGAACCAGAAAGCCCTATGAAGGGTTTTTGTTTGCTTTGTAGTGGTGTGGTGCTGGAGCACAGACACGCACAGACACACACAGTCCCAGGCATGCTTGATCACTCTTTCCCTCTCATTCTTTCTTTTTCTGAATGGTTGTGAAATTGGTTTTGCACTAAGGTCCCTTTTATCCCCAGGGATCCAGGGGCAGCCATCACCTTGCCCAGGTTTGACTAACCCCCTCATAAAACATGTAGTTCACAGGTATGTGTGCAGTAAATCCTTGCTGAGTTTGAAATGTTTGCTGTTATTTCTGCTTCAGTAAGTCCCTCCCCTGTGAAGTAAATAGTCTTGAAAAACAAGAGTGGAAGTGCTAAGTGCTCTTCTGCTGAGAGACAGGTCTTGTCTCAAAGAGCAGGTGGCTCCTCAGGTGTGTTAGGCACAGTTCTGTGCTGGATACCTGACTCTCATCAATGTTAGCAGGAGTTCAGGGTCTTCATCTCTCCTGGGGGTCTGTTCAAAACACAGCAGCTCAAACCAAGGTAGAAGAAAAGAGGGATTTGGCAAGTGTCCTGAGGGGTGACAGCAGGACTGTGCTGTTCCTGTGGAGACAATGCCTAGACCAAGAGAATGCTGAGGCAAGATCCTCACAAACTCCCAGGCTGGGATCTTGCTTACCCTAAGTTCTTCAGGAAGGTGCTATCCCAGTTGAGACATAGAGCCAAGTGGGGTCTGCCAAAGATCTCCAAGAGATCTTGCTACTTCTTGAATGTAGCTGGCTTTCCAGGTTGTCTCCACATCTCTCAGAACCACTGTGCACCTTGCTAGCAGGAGCAGGTGATGTGGCTCTAAAGTATTGCTTTGTATTTCTCACTTCTCAGAAGCCCCTAAAAGGCTCAGGGTGAGATCCTTTTGTGCTAGGCACTGTACAGTCAAGGAAGATGACTCCATGCCCTCAGGAGCATGTAATCAGTTTAGACAACAGGCAGGAGATAAAGGCAGTTTCCAAACTGTGGTCTGGGGAATCTCATTCAGCAGTGCCAAATGAGTTCAGCTTTCATGTGAAGGTCTGGGAGAAGGGGTTTGGACAAAAATACGTTCTGTGGGCCTGCCACACAAGCAAGTATAAATGGCAGTTCCTGAGAAGGAGCTTCTTTGCCTCACTGACTGGCTGGCTTGTGTTTTGCCTTCTCCCCAGCCCTAGAGGCACAAGTATTTTGACTTTCCAGCATACTGAGATAGAAAGCAAAGTGTTCAGCTTTGCATCCTGGGTGGATTTTCTCTTCTGGAAGGATGGGAGTATGCCAACAGCATGAAGCAGATGGATAAATGGGA
This sequence comes from Psilopsiagon aymara, assembly GCA_024733675.1. Lineage (NCBI taxonomy): Eukaryota > Metazoa > Chordata > Aves > Psittaciformes > Psittacidae > Psilopsiagon > Psilopsiagon aymara. Next base: position 24,259 of record JANRGW010029704.1, read on the forward strand.
GGGTACAGGGGCTGCTCAAGAAGAGTTTGGGGCCAGCCTTGGGGCTGAAGGTGCTTCAGACTTACTGTGTGCTTTGCAGGTGACCGCACTGCATGTACCTTCCCTCCTCTTCCCAGTTTATCAGAAAACTCCCTTGTCTGATCTTTAATTAATGATTCCAGGATTGTGTTCAGCCTGTTTCTCAGTGGCTCAAGTGCTGGGATTTCCACTGTTTCTCTCAAGAAATGTTTTTGTGGACTGGAGGCTGCATCATATGTGAATCAACAAGTTTCTACCTCTTATCTTTTCATAGAGAATGGAAGCAGGGGTGATCCAAGCTGATTATAAATGAAGGTGTATCTCCCTTTGAAAGTAATAGGAAGTTAATGTGTTCATGAATTATGTTAAATTTGATCTGCTGATTAGAAGTAACTTTCTCTTCCTGGTGGCTTGCAAATACCTCATTATCCCACGCACGCAACTCAGGAAGTATTACTGCTTCCATACCCTGCTGTGGGCAATAGATAAGAAAGTTAGTGTCAGGGTGTAGCTCAAAGGATCATTAAATTCTGTATCCAAACAGGTTAGGGAGGAAGAATGCTTTTCTCTTACCCTTTGCATCCTGCTGCCCGCAATGCCAATGGGAAGCATTGCAGGGAAAATGGAACCTGCCTGCTGTGGGATGAGGGTGGGATGGCTGAGGATGTGGTGGTACAAATGACTGCAAAAAATTTGGGACCCTCTATTGTAGAAAAGCAGGGGACAGAGGGGATGCTAGAGGCCATTTTCCCATACAACAGCCTTATGCAGCGTAGTTGCCTCCACAGAAATGCCTGGATTGACATCAGTGATGAATGGCGTTCCTCGGGGGTCCACACTAGACCATCAATGTTCCATACTAGTCCATCAGTGACATGGACAGGGAGATCAAGCACATCCTCAGGAATTTTGCAGGTGACACCAAGCTAAGTGGTGTGGCTGACACTTCTGAGGGCTTCTCTGTTCGTCGCTGATGAGACCACACCTGAGGCACTTCATCCAACTATGGAGTCCACAGTACAAGAAAGCCATGGACCTGTTTGAGCAGGTCCAAAGGAGGGCCATGAAAATGATCAGAGAGAGGGAACACCTCTCTTAGGGGTAAAGGCTGAAAGAGTTGGGGTTTTTCAGCCTGGAGAAGAGAAGGCTCCAGAGAGATCTTATTGTGGCCTTTCAATAATTGGAAGGGACTTCTAAGAAAGACAGGGACAGACTTTTTAGTAGGGCCTGTACTGCTAGGAAAAAAGGTAATGGATTTAAACTAAAAGAGGTCAGATTCATACTAGATTTAAGGAAGAAGTTTTTACAATGAGGATGATGAAACATGAACAGATTGCCCAGAAAGGCGGTAGATGCCACATCACTGAAAGCATTTAAGGTCAGGCTGGACAGGACTCTGAGCAACTTGATGTAGTTGAAGATGTCTGTGCTCATTGCAGAGGGTCGGACTGGATAATTTTCAGAGGTCCCCTTCAACCCAAACCATTCTATGACTGTTATGATAAATGTAGTAAGGCTGGAGAGAAATAACTCCAGTTCCAACTCACTTCTCTGTGGCTTTTTGCTTATCTGAGGGAGGTACTGTGTGTTTATCCTGGGAAGTTGAAGCTTGCTCTAGAAGGGCTGGCAGTGGCAGGTGAATTCAGGGGAGCTGTTTTCTAGCAGTGCCTGCCATAGCACTTAAGACCTGTGTCTTGATTATACGTGAGCAGGGATAGAGCCTGAAGAAAACTGTGACTTCCTAGTTTGCTTTTTCTTTGCAGGCGCTATGTGTTTACAGAATGCATCAGTGAATATAAACCTGTTCTGATAGGTTCCTACCATCAGAATGTCTTAATGCTCCTAGTGTTACAGTTTGGCTCTTCTCCCTAATTATCCAGTGCACACACTGCAGTTTAATAAAATGCATTCATAAGGTGTATTCTGTAGTCATGTACTTTATTAAAATAATCCCAAAATAATCTTTTACATAGTTAATGTTTTTTTGCATATCCCTTTTTCAGCTTTCTGCTTTCCTGATCCAGTAGAGGGTCAGGGCCAGCAGGAAGAGAGGGGTGGAAGAAAGCACTTACAGAAGACAGAACATTTGCACTGGTGCTGTGAGCTGCTTTAGTGGCGAGAGGTCAGTGCAAGATCATTGACCCATGTCAGCTACTGGTTTGGGGTGGATACTTGCACTCAGTAGTTGTGTAAATTGGAGCTTTCCAACAATAAGATTTAGAATTCCTTTCCTGAATTCCTGAATCACTTCTGGCTGCATTCTGAGCTGTGTGAGATGAGCTGGCAAGATGATAAGCAGCCGGAGGCCTTTCCTGAGAATGTTCAGTGGGGTTGGTAAGGGTGGTCATGGTAATATTTTGGTCTTACAGAAAGGGAACTTAGATCATGTTTTCAAAAATTGGAAAGGGTGGAGTTGCCTCACTGGAAAATGAGGTCTTTACTCCATTTGCTGAAGATAATAGGTTATCAGCCCACACCTCCATTGAGCATACTGAGGGGAGGATGTCTGTTTTGTTTGCAGAGACCTACCTTACGGCCAGGGTTATCCAGCATAGCTGAGCCTTGCCCTCTAGGCCATCAGCATGCCCACTGGGTGCATGAGGTGGTTTTATTAGCAGGGGACTGACAATGTTGGACTTGCAGCCCTTTGGAACTGTACTTCATATCAGCGTAGGTGCAGTAGGATTTCCTGCAGCAAGTCGTTCTTGTGTGCGTTGGCAAAGATGTTAGAAATTACCCAACTTCTGGCATACAAGTTGTCTATGAGGTAGATGTCACTGATGCATTGGATACCAGTTTTCTTGCTATCATTCAAAGACCAATGCTTTAAAGTAATGATGCTTTTAATGGCCTGAAAGCTATTTCATTTGTTTTGGCATTGTTTCTTTCCCATCTATCAGATGCTGCCTTGGGGCAGGTTGTGCAGAAGAAACCTGCAGGCCTGACTTTCTTTGCTGTTAATTAAGTACTGTTGCTATGCAAGTTGAGACAAATGTACCAAGCAGTGCCTGTGATGACTAAATGAATGTCTATCCAGCAGGCGCATGCATGTGTACAGGCCGTGTGCATTCTGAGATGGGATGTGGGTATGTGCCTGTATGTGCCTTTGGGCCAGCAAATAAAAATACTGCCTTGGTCAGTGCAAGACTGTGGTCTGATCTGGGACAGTGGTCTGATGTTGGATAATCAGAGCAAGCCTTGCCATTGAGATTTTAGGTGGCTCAGCACAACAAAACGGCTGTTAGCACAGCGCTTGTGTTTCGAGGTGCTCAGCATCCAAAACTGAAACTGAACTGCTCAACTTCTGGTGCATTCATGTTGTCTGGTTTGCCGTAAGGGCTCAGTCCAGTAGGATGAGAGCCCAAGAAAATCAGGACATGGAATGGTTTAACTTTTGAATTGACCCCTGCCTTGCCTGGCAGTCATGCATTGTGTGTTCTTACACACCTGCAAGGTTGTGGCTTGCAGTCAGACAGGCCAGAATGAGTAGGGATTTTACTAACCCCAGAAGATGTTCCAGTTGACTGGCCAAAGTAGCCTGTACTGACAAAAGCACTTCTGAGGCAGTGAAAATGTGTTGCTATAGGGCTTTTGCCAATAACACCAATAACCTGGAGCTTGTCATGCCTTGCAGCTAGCATTATTCTGTTGGCAGGGGTTCTCTGTGCCGATCCTTGCAACATCACTGGGTTTAGAGAATGGCGAGAGTTCTGCACTGAGGAGGAAGAGCAGAGGCAAGGGATGCACTGAAGGACCTGCCCAAGTTCATGCAGGAAATCTGTATCAGAGTGGAGATTTGGATTCATGTGCAGGTTCTGTCACATCGAGTTTGTCCTTGATTTTTTTTTTCCCCCTCTTTGTGCATTTAGTTTTTGAGTATTATTTCTCCTTGTCACTTACATTGCAATTGGCGGGGGGGAATAGTAGTAACCTATTGTTAATTACTGGTGAATTACATAGGAATACCTCTCCCCATTCTATAGCAAAATTTCACGGCCCGTATCCAGTGACTGCTTGCTTAAATATGACTTGCCCATGAAGCTACAGTCTGTTGGACTGGACCAGGTGAACTTCATTACTGAAGTACTTTTGGTCTTCTAACCACTTTTTCAGTTAGCAAAGCACTTCTTATTATGAAGCTCATGTATAATTAATATGTTGTTATGCATTTGTAAATACACCCCTGTGGCATAGTTTGCCGTTTTCTGTCTACTGAAGAGATAATTTGTAACTATCAATGTGATTCAGAATAGACCTTTGCCTCAGTGTTTAAAAATAGAGCATAAGCATGTGTGTTACTTAATGTTGCTGCTTCTTGTCTGGTTTCAAGAGTGGCTTGTCTCATTTCTGGAGGTCTATTATAAAGATGACTGAAGCCAAGAGAACCTGCTCATGTCACTGCATTCAGGATGAGGCCCTACATATTCATCTTGATGCTGTGGCACAGATATCACCTCTGTGCTTTTAGGGACCATGAGGCTCAGAGCCTCAAGTCACCCTTGAGGCAGATTGTGGCTCCCCTCTCCACTGCCTGGGCTGTCTGGGAGAGACATTTCACTGGGGTCTGCTACCCTCACTTGCTTTCCCTGTCGACCAGCCTAGCTCCCTAAAGCCAGACTCTGTCTTTCAGATGAGGGGAGGCAGCCCCCCCCTGTGTGAGGCAAAGAGCACTAATGCTTCCAAAAAGAGGGTCTAAAGAGAGCTGCCTTTCACTGAATAGCTCACTGGGTGAGTCATTAGGCATGCAGAGGCAGCCAGTGCCACCAGCTCTGCTTGTGGCTAGGAAGGATAGATCAAACAGGAGACAGCCCTGATTGCTTTCTGATTTATGGCCTGCCATCCCTGTGTGAATCACCATGCTTTATAAACCTGCAGCTGTTGCCTGCCAGCTTTCTGGAAGCAGACAGATCATCTCATCTTGGCAGTGCAGCCAAGCTGGCCTCAAAGACCTGTATGTGGTGCTTGGTGGAGCAGGACCTGCAGTCTTGAGGGCAGTCTCAGACTGTTTGCTATCTGAATGCAAGTACAGTCTCAGATGGCTACCCTCTTGCCCAAGCACAATGAGCATTGTTACCATCCCCTGGCTGTCAAGGGATCTGAGCCAGGGTCAGTTTCAGCAAACCTGTGGTGCAGTTCCTTCTAAATGTAGCCCTGATGTTAGAAGAGGTGGGCAAAAAGCCAAGCACAACCCCTGTGTGTTACTGGAAGGCATCTCTGCTCTGGGCAGGTGTACCTGTTCTAGGTTGTGCAGGCGTGTGTGGCTGCAGGAGCCTGCCTTGCTGCTGCCATGACTGCTCTGTGGCTAAATGAAGCCTCTGGGAGCTGTAAACCTGTCACCTCCCCTGAGTGCTGCATTCAGAGGGCTTCTTCTCATTGAGAATTTACAAGTCTCTTCAGGGCACAGGGTACCACCGGCATCCAGCCCTCCCCACTGCCCTGGGCCTTTTTGTGCTGCAGGATGGTAATTCATTTGAGCATTGCTGGAGGTTCTAATCTCTTCTGAAGATAAGTCTGAAGAGTTATTCTACTTGATATATACCACCATCTCAGAGCTGCCCCCTTTGGCAGTGAAATAGCCTTCTGCTGCCAACTGTTGTTGCCAGATGTTCTTCTAGAGGGAAATATTTTCTTGTGAAGTGGTGACTGGGGACGAGCATGGGTGGGACTGAAGCCTGTTCTCACCCTTGCCTTCACTGTTAGCTTGATTTATTAATTTCTGAAGCACAGGCATGGCTGATGATTTTGAGTGGTCTGACATGAAGCAAGAAGAACCAGTTCCCTGCAAATAAAATACATTTACGCTGCAGGATGGGCAGCTGCTGTTCCCAGCCTTATTCACCTGGCTCTAAAGCCAGATGTTAGCAATGTAGCAGCAAAGATAATACTGCCTTACACAGCCTGATAGCCACTAGATGTGCAGCCTGTGACATGGAGCTGCAGTCGTTGCAGCCCTAGTCCTGAGAAACCTGCTCAAGAGTGTAGCAGATCTGGTACACTGCACAGGGACTGACCCACAACGAAAACAAATGAAAAAGAAAATTAATGACTGCAGCACATTGCTGGGGTTCAGAAAGGACAGGGCATTTGAGTGGATAACAAGAACATTCCCAGTTATGGCTGTAAAGATTAAAAATACCCAAAAGTTACAGAGGGGTCTATTTAAGGCAGCTGTAACCAATGCCAGTGAGGAAAGTGTATTCTTTGGAGACAGATTATTCCATAAATGTTAAAGACAGAGGTTTCTGTTGCTGCCTTCAGAAGCAGCAGTTACAGGCTACAGACAGGAGCCAGATACTTGGATTTTCTGGATGACAGGTCTGGGGTTTCATTTGTTTCAGTTCAGATAGGTAGAGGTCAGCATGAGCTGTGCTAAAGTTTCCTTACCACAACATTGATCGTAATTCTTGGTTTTGGCTTGACCACTCAAATGACAGTAGATCTGATTCGTTTCCTGCAAGTATTGATGGCAAGTGAAGTGAATCTCCAGAAGTGACAGCAGGATAGGGAGAGAAAAAGAGGATGAAGGCAGTACAGGAAGGCCACATGCTGGTGCCATCTGTCTTCCTTTCATAACAGTGTGAGGTCTCATGCTGTGTAGGTCACCCACATGGATACAAGAGCTTTTTATCTAAGCAAGCACTGTCTAGCATCCCTAAAGTTAGTTGAATGGCTTGCTCACTGTCTTACTCAGGGAAAGGTCAGAAGTGTGAGTTCCTGCAGGAGGAGAGCAGTAATGCCGACCTTTTGGGAGAAGGGGTGGGATGGCCGATTCAAGCTTTTCTGATTCTCCTTGTTTTTTCCCCCAGGAACTTGCTGAGCCAGGAAGATGCGTGAATATACGGAAAAGAAGGAAACATGTGGGACCATCTGTCTCAAGTACCTGCTCTTCATCTTCAACTTCTTTTTCTGGGTAAGAAACTTCAGTCTGTTTTAGGGGCATGGAAGATGACACTTCAGTTTTGGTGTTGGGGCACAGAAATCTTGGGGTTGATGAAGTCCTTGGCAAAAAGGATTCATCATGTGGGGTGAAACCCCATCCCTTGGGCCTGCCTGCCCAGCATGCAGAAGTTATGGTTTGACAGGGTGGTCTCTGTTGTTTCAAGGTCATGTTGCCAAGTATAGAAAATAACAAGGAGCCTGAAAGCATGCTTTGTTTGTTCACCTGGATTGGTTTTCAGGGAGCCGGAGGACTCCACTGTCTTGCTATTCCTCCTCACAAAATGGCAGAGGGAGTCCTGGCAGTGGAGTGGGACACTTAAAGCAAGGATAACAAACACCTTCTTGCAGCTGGGTCCACACTAGAGCTTCCTAGAGTTGTCCTTTCCATCAGAAAGTTACCGTTAACAGAGTTGTTTTTTCCTTTGTTTCCTGGGCCAGAGCTTTCAGGTCAGACCTTTAGGGAAAACTGTCTTAATTTACTAGAAGCTGCATAAAACTCTCCAGAAACACCAGGCTTGCAAAGAAAGAAGTGACTTCTAGGAGTCTGGCTTCTCCATGTTCATTTCCTGCAAGGATTAGAGTTTAATCAGCCAGGCTGTTTGGCTGCTTGACTGCTTTCTCCCCAGATGTATAGTCTAGGAAGTGGATGGGCATAGCTGTCGTTTATCGGTAGCATTGCTTCCTCACATTCAGTATGTGGAAAGCTTGCTGATGTGAAGCTGTTTTCCCTGTAGCACCCCAGTACTTTCTTCATAAGCTGTCCAGAAAACAGTGTGACTACATTTGGGAAGGCTCAGGTGTGAATTGCTGTGCCCAGGTAGATGCTTCAGATGGCTTCCATCTCAGGCTGCCTGGGGTGCTAAGCCGGCTGCCGTGAAACCCAGTTCCTCCCAGTGTACTGGGGCCTGCTCCCCATCCCAGTAAGACCTCTGGAAGGCCTTCCTTTAGTGTAGATAATTTGTGGCTCAGCTTATGAAGCTGAAGCGCATCATGGCATCCCAGTCCAGTTGCTCTAGGAGATCAGGAAATTCATGCATCAGTTGCCTTTCATTTGCTTGCTTCTCTCTCTACCTAGCTGGCTGGTGGGGCTGTGATGGCGGTGGGCGCCTGGACCCTTGCTGAGAAGAGTGACTACATCAGCCTGCTTTCCTCCAGCACATATTCTGCAACTGCTTATATTCTGGTGGTGGCTGGGGTGGTTGTGATGGTTACTGGCATCCTTGGTTGTTGTGCCACCTTCAAAGAGCGTCGTAATTTGCTAAGAGTGGTAAGTTTCACTTGGTTATTTTGTTTGGGGGAGAATTCACCCCATTTTCTCTTGAAACATGCTGGGAGGGAGGGAAACATCTTGGTTGTGTTCTGCACCAACCTTATTTGTCCTACAGCTAATACCACTAAGGCCTCTAGCTCCTAACAGCACTAATGTCTGTGTGCTGGGGAACAGGCAGAGTATTTCCTTTCATCCACGTCCAGAATGTGCTTAGCACTGCATGGTTTGAAACTGTATTAAAGTGTAGTTGTAATACTGGTATCTTGTGTAAGAATGTCTATTTGAAACTATTCAAAACAAAATCTTGTGCCTTTTGTTTCTTCCTTCTTCCCTGCCCATCCCACATTCTCTTTGGGAGTACCTGTAGCAAAACTGTCTGTTAATGAAAGTGCGTTCAAGCCAAACGAACACGCTTTTGCACTTGGCTGTCAAAAAGCAAAGCATTTCCAATGAGTATTTTCTTTAGTTGCAAAAAAAAACCCAAAACAACTTAGTTTTGCTTCCACAAAAAAAGCCACACTGTTTCGCTAATCAGCTGCTGCCTTTTTGCCATTCTCTGTTACTTCCTGAGCAAACTGCTTGCACACCTGCACTGAAGATTTTGACCAGCCCTAGGATTTCTGTTCAGCTTCCTCCTTCTAAATCTCCCTTTAAATCTCAGTGTAGCAGCAGACGGTTTTAGTTTTGGGGCTAAAGTGAGCACAGTGACTGAAGTAACTATTAGTGGTTCTTTACTTTCACCGTTAGAGAAAAACGTACTTCAGCAACTCTTGATCAGCTCCTTCCTTTGCAAGTGCTCATTCACCTGGCTGCCCTATTTCCCCTCTTTGGTTTGGACAGAGGAGCAGAAATAAGAGTCATTAGCAAGCCTGATGCTCGTACCACTGCTTTGAAGGCCTGCTAATCCGTTTGAGAGGAAGAGCAGAGCCAAGCAGGGAGAATAAAATGCAGAGGACGCAGTGAGTGCACTGCTGGTGCTTGTTCATTAGAGTTCTGGTCTGTAGTGGTCCTTTTTGGCCGTGCTTCGCTTACTCTCCATGCAAAAGAGATCTCCCTTTGTCTTTTTGCCTCAGCCAGAAGCTACCGATGAAAATCTGGTGGGGTTTTCTTTGTTATTCTGCCACAGAAAACTAATAATTGTCTCTTGGGAACAAAAGATCACTGTGTCTCCTTTCACCATCCATCCTTTTGGAGTAGCTGGTTGTGACAGGCCTATTGTCTCTTCTTGCTTGTGCTCTGCTTTGGCTGCTGGTGAGTAATCTGCACAAGAGCTAGGTCTGTGCTTGCCAGGGCTGGGTGAGCCTGACTGGGGGCCTCTGCCAGCTCTGAGCTCAGACAGTAATGTGACAGTTTCACAGTCAGTGTTTCTGGGTCTGTGTCAGCCTTCCCCAGTTTCAGTCTGTACCAGAGGCCCACATAAATCTGGGAGGGAACTCTGTAAGCAGCACTCTCTGCTCTCCCCAGTGCCTTTTTGGTGCTTTTTAAAAAGTTGCTGACAGCTTTGGGTGCTGTTTGTAAAATGCATATCTAGTTTATAGTTGAAGACTTGGGAAGCTGTGAATTTTTTTTGCTGCCTTTCTACGTGAGTTTTATGGGCCCACTTCAAAGCTTTTCGTAGTATTTAATTGCTCATCACTCACAGCTATGCTACTTTTTGTGCTTGTTTGCCTTCCTCTGTCCCTCCTTAGCCAGATCATGTACTGAGGCTTGGGCAGTGAATGTGGAGTTTCTCTGGCTCCATGAGCAGGCATGGCAGTGTGTCTGCAGCCTGGCTGGCTGTGATTCTGCAGTCCAGTTCTTTACAAGCGCACAAACCACTGTTATATTGTGCTTCAGTCAAGGTTCATGTTTTCATACACAGAAGTAGGTAAGCAAGAGTCCTTGGGGAAGGACCGATCTAATAAAGTCCTTGCACATAAAGAAGGTGGCTTTCTTCAGGCTTGGCCCCTCATGCTGCAACTTCTAGTTAGCTGCTACCTTGGATAGGGAGAAGGGAACACCCGTTGGTTATGATTTCTGTTCTTGCTGCATTTCAGCCTGAAGCCCTCCCACTGATGTGAGATTGCTGACTTAGTATAAGTAGTACATGTCTCTTCTTCAGCTAGTACAAAGAGCATTCCAGAGAGTGAACTGGATAGTAGGTGGGTTGAACCATTCTTTGGGTTAATCACAGAAATCAGACTAAAGCTTGGTGCTTCACTCAAACTCATGAAGGTGGATGGAAGAAACCTGAGCTATGTAGATCTTGAGGAGACATCAGATTGCCTGACTCTGGCTGGGATCCAGAGTAAGAGTGAATTTTGCTCAGAGCCAGCCCAAGCGTGTGTCTACCACAGGCCTTTTTGTGATCCTGCATTTCTGACTTGTTCTGCAGCCTCTTGGGAAGTGAGTGGAGCATGTCTCTGCAGCTCCATGCCAGAGCAGTAGCTCTGTCGTGCTACTGCTGAACCCAGGACAGCCTCTAAGAAAGCCCTGCGACTCCTGATGAAGAGCAAGGGGAGCAGCCCTGTGCAATGTGTGTTCAGAGTGAAAGCCTCTGCTTCCCTATGTCAGCACAATACTTGGAAGTAGCCCTGAGGGAACAATGAAGCTAGGTTAGATGAGATAAGGTTAATGATGCAGTGTTGTCAGCAGAGACAGGTTGGATTCATGGGTGGCAGATGCACTAACCTCCCTTAGAAAGTTTCACAAGGGCCTTGTGACTCAAATTTGTTAAGATCTGCTGGGTACATGTTTGTTTCTATCCACTGTAAGCCAGCACAATGAGCCGAGCTGTGGTGACACAACTCGGCTCTACCTGAATGCCCCTGACTGGATGACACAGAGCAAGGAAAAATAAACAAACTTTCCAGTTCATTGGTTGTTGTCAGCAACCTGCCGCCCTCCTGCCCCCTGCTTTTCCAGAGGAATGATGTCAGAGCAGTTAGAGTATAGCTAGGTCCCAACAGAAGAAAGTCAGCCTTTGTGTCAAGGCATGCTGATCATGCCCCCTTTCAAACTCCTGTGAGTGTGAGTGTTGGGACCAGCCTTCAGCTATCCCACACTCTACTGGGTGACTCATTCCCCTGGTATGAATGAGTACCTTGTACAGGCGTCTGCAGAGATGGTCAGTGTTTGGCTGTGGGGGAGAGTGTGGGGTTGGGAGTGAATGCCTGAGATTGTGTGCTTAGATTAAAGCCCAGTCTGCAGATAAAACCCAGCTGTCCATCCTTAGCAGCTGCTGAATCCCAGCAGGGTGAAAGAGGAAGCCTGAGTGTTTGTGTCGTTTTACTCCTGCAAAGGGGCTTGGAAACACCTAGTGAAGGAGGATGCGTAGTGGGAGCATTACCCTTGTGCAACAGAAGGTGTCTGTGCTGTGTAGATCAGCTGGCTGTATCCAGGCCTTCACTGTCCTTTGTGCCAAGGAGAGACAGTTTGATGTCCACTTACATTTGCAGGGATCCGTTTGCTTCATCCCTTGGGAACAGCTGTTTCCTAAAGTTGGGGTAAAACAGAAAATGGGAGCTATTCTGTTTGTTCTGTCCTGGGGAGGCCACCTCTTGCAGGGACTTAACATGAGGTTCTTGTTACGGCTGGAACTGGTGTCTCTTCAGCTTTATCTACAGAGAGATCACTTTAACACCAGTCATAAAACAGCCTGGATTTGTAAAGAAACTGTCCATTGCTGAATGAGGAGCAAGGCAGGGGCTGTGTTTCGGGAGAGTGGTTCTCCCTAAGAAGCTCTCTTTTACCCTAAGGAGGAAGTGCCGCATCACCCTCTGTCTTCAGGCCTGCCCAGTCATTGAAATCTAGCACCCATGGTTTGGCTTTCCTCCCTGTTTGTGTGTAGGAGCAATACCCCCAAACAGTTTTCTGTACTGTCCGTTTGATTTTCCTTCTGGTAAGCAGGTGTCGTGGTTTAAGCCATAAATCAGCCACGCAGTTTGTTCACTCACTTCCCCCTTTTTCTTCCCTCGGCTCCTGGAGGGATGGGAAGGAGAATCGAAAGAATCCAACTCCCACAGGTTGAGATAAGAACAGTTTAGTAACTAAGGTATAACACAAACCACTACTGCTACCACCAATAATA
>JANRGW010029705.1:0-42302 GCA_024733675.1 Psilopsiagon aymara
GTTGCATTCTTTTGATTCTCCTTCCCATCCCTCCAAGAGCAGAGGGAAGAAAAAGGGGGAAGTGAGTGAACAAACTGCGTGGCTGATTTATGGCTTAAACCACGACAGTGAACAATAATTTGCCTTGGTCATGTGTTTCTAAGTCAGTTCACTACAGATGCACAAGAAACTTTGTTCCTCAGAGACTCAGACTCTGTTGTGGATGCTGAAGGAGATACAGGTAATCTCTTTTTACCTTGTCCAGGGAGGGCTTTCTCAGGAGATGATAAGAGTATGACAGCCCCCTCCCCATTCTCTCTGCCTGTTCTTGATTTACTGCATGCAAAACAACACCTCCACACAAATATATGTTCAAGATGCCTACAACAAAAATTCTGGCACTGTTTACGGCTCACTGTGAAACATTTTATCAGCAAGCTAAGAGGCAAGGTCAGCAAGGCAGCCAACGCAATCAAATAAACCATGGTGAAACCAGATCTGCTGGGCTAAATAGAGGAATTTCAGAGAATTTTCACTGGGATCAAAAACCAAAAAATCACAACCAATCCTGAAGACCTGAAATACTCACTTAATTTGCAGGTTCCCTCTCATTATACACTTCTGCATCAAGATAAAATCCCCTGATTGTTACAATAAATATCATACACCACAGTACAAGTCAAAATGTCTAATGGGAAGAAAATAAATAAATAAATAAATAAATGAAAAAGGGGTGGAAATCATAACAAACAACACTAAAAGGAACCAGCTGACAAGTACAGTAATGCTCCACCACAAGGTAGAAAGTTCTCAGCACATAGAAATAAACAGGAAAGGGGACATTTAAACAGAATCCCAACTGCAGCTTTACTGATACTCTGTTTGTCTCAATACCAAGACCTATTTCTGACAGATTGAATAGATGATGCATGAACTGGAGAAGCTGGGTAGGGTATGATTATTCACTGATTCTCATAACGCAAGCAACATGAGGAACTGAACTCTGGCTAAAAAGGAGATGCTTTTCCACATCTTAATTAACACATGAATTCATTGATATGGAATGGCTTTCAACTTTTCATAGCAGTTCAGTAAGATCATAGTTGTTCTTTAGGATACGATGGTTGCTCCCAAATTGAACACAAATATATTAAAGTCTGCACAAGCTGCAAAAGTGACTGAAAATAAACAGAAAATGAAAGATTTACTCATCTCTTCCAGACAGGATGTGAGTCTACATCCAGTTACACATGATGCACTGAGAAATATCAGTGTCATCCCCCACAGTTAAGAAAGACTCTAGTATATTGTTTCAACACAATGGACATATAAAATTTTGGTCTTATTCCACATTTTCAAACCACTAAAAGAGTCGTTCTTTACTGAAGGAGAAAACTGAGTAAGTAAATCATCAAGAAACATGATTAATAGGTTTTAACTTAGAAATTCCCCTAGCCTTCACGAGTGCAACATGTCTACAAAGACATTCCCCATCATCAAACACAAGACTCCACAAAAATATTGTTTGGGAGCCAAGAATCACTTATATTTCTCTATTCTTGGGGCTGCTGAGTTCTGATGATAATTGAATTAATGACAGTTGGGCATTACTGAGATCCAAGGTGGCCTTTGCAACCTTTCCACATCATGGCCTACCATGTTGGCTTGAGGAAAGGGGCTGGGAGTGAAAGCAGGACAGTTGAGGGCGTGAATTGTCAGAAGGATTCACATCACTTGCATGACACCAAAGGCTCATACTGCAGTGGGGTAAAAGCCAAATGCTTCAGTCTTAATGCAGCTTTAACAGCTCTGGAGGAACAAACAGGAATGAGAATTTGTCCCAAGACAGCCGTAAAATACAACCATGGGCTGACTTCTTCACCAACAAATGTACATATTCCTGGCATTAACTACTCAGGATACGTTGTGCAAACATTGGCAGCATCAAGGGCAGGTTTAAATCAGCACTGATAAATGATTGTCAAAGCAATATCCATCTCCCTGCCCTCCTGTTCAGAGTGATTTTGGCAACAACATGTCTTTGCAAAATAACGCAAGGAGGAGCTCTCATACTTTCAGACTTTATCATAACAAGTATTATATAAACTCAACCGAAATGATAAATTTATAAAGGCTGTTGTGTGTTGGAGATGATAGTGGTTAACGGGATCTCTAACCTGAAAGGTTTCACACACTGAAAATTAATAATAATCAAATCAGATGCTTTCAAGACAAAATCACAGCCAATTCTTCTGTCTGGCTGCAAAGTACTTACGTTTTCTTCTTGCAACCCTTGGTGTATTTCTGTTAGCACAGGACTGACGGATCCCAGGCCTAGATCAGGCAGCTCACACACACAGAAGTACAGGTCTCTTTATTAGCACTTATTTAAAAGAAGACAACCCAGCCCTCAAGGCCTACTTTCAGCAATAAAAAATGAAAGAAGAAGAAATGTTTCTCACTGTAAGATGATCAAGACTACCCAGTTTCTTGTAATCATCAGAAGGCATTAACGGAACCCTCCATTAGTTCTGTATACCACTCTTCACTGTGGCATGATCTCACCTAATAAAATGAAAATCAAAAACACGTAATGGAAGTAACCAGGTTTTCAGACACATGAAAGTCAACAGCAACCATGTCTGCTTATGCTTAGACTGTCTTTAGTCTGTTATGTGCACTCTACTATGACCAAATAAGAATCCCACTTATCCAGCAGGAGCTGTCGCCAGGAACATAAACATCACACCACCTCAGGATAGGGTCAGGCTCTCGAAGGCAACACATGGGCATCAGCCCTGGGTCGCTTGGTGGAGCTTAACTATTAGGAACAGCTCCTATAAAAGCAGACCTGATGGCTTCTCTGTGCGACTTTTATGTCCTGCACTCCTCACACACCAATGTTACCAGAGGAAAAACATTTCTGACTCTTCTTTTCTAAGCAGATTCAGGAAAAAAGAGGGGTGAAAAAGCAGTGCTTATTTTGGAATGCAAGCAGTAAAGATCATTACCCTCAACACTGACACCTTGTATAATTTGACAAATGATGTGACTTTTGGGTAAACATGAGCATGCCATAAAGGAGGTGTTCTTACATTAATTAAAAAAATCAAGTCTACAGGCTGGGTAATGAGCCAGAAAAAGGCCTGATTTTTAAAACATGCATTACAAGGCATGAATTATGTCCTTAGCTATTTGAAGGTTTTTATTGCCTGTATTTTGTATATTTTTTTAAACCTGTAGAATGAGAGACTATCTTCAGATACAGAATATACTTTACTATGTATTTTTGAATGTCGTTCATAAACTGGTAAATCAATTGAACCACAATATAGCATTCAAATTGCCCCATTTATGCACTGTGAGTAGTAACTGCAGAGCACACAGGAGTCTGAACAATCATGGGAACTTTCCTGTGGGTTTTAAGGAGCCACAAGCTGGGCAGAGTTGTTGGGAGTTTTGCTGAGTAAGAATTAAGTGGGAACCTCAGGGCTTGTCTCTGATACAGGTGCACAGTACAGCTCAGAAATGGTTTGCAATGGAACCCTCAATGCTTCAGAAGTTGGCCAAATAGAGGGAAATAACATCACTAAAAAAACCCACTAGAAATACCCTGAAATCAGGTACCACATGTTACCATATTCAGGAAGTTGAGGGCCTATTTGTTTAATTTGGATGAGTTTTCAAGTAACTCAGAACTAATCTATGGTAGGCACAACAACATGAAGGAAATACTGAGGCTGGCGTGCCATACACCCTGCACCATAGCTGGCTGGACTCATAAATGCATTTGAGGGGCCTGTGCTGGACATGCCAAGGCACATTTTCCCAGTAAATGTGTGTCAAAGCTTGTGGAAAATGAATACAAATAGAAGCAACAATTCAAAAAAGAATTCAGGCTCAAGGTGAATTTATTTTACAATAAAGGGAGAAGACAAAAATAGAAAGGATATTATGACATACAGTGGGTATTTATTAATAATATACAACTATAGGCATGTTTGAGCTCAAGTATATATTGACTACCTAAACATAACTGGTACCTTGACTTCAATTTAACAACCACAGATTATATATACTTCTCTCACAATCACCACTTTGCAACACAGTTCTTAGCCCTTGATACAGCTTCTCAGTACCATTAGGTTTGACCAACACCTTCCGCTAACATAATTTACATCATATGAGAATATGGATCAAATTTTCAGATTAGATATAAGGAAGAAATTCTTCCCTGTGAGGGCAGTGAGGCACTGGAACAGGTTACCCAAAGAAGTGGCAAATGCTCCATCCCTGACAGTGTTCAAGACCAGGTTATACAGAGCCTTAGGTGACATGGACTAGGGTGTGGTGTCCCTGCCCATGGCAGGGGGTTGGAACTGGATGATCTTAAGGTCTTTTCCAACCCAAACCAGTCTGGGATTCTACAAAGATAGCTCAGAATTGTATTTCTCTCTCGACTATTGAAAATGTACAAGCTGTGCACTACTGATGGACCTGATGAAAAGTTCTTCCTCTCTCAGCTGGCACAAGGAAGGCTATGGGAATATATGGTGCAGGAACATGAGCAGTGCCATAATCCAGAAACTCCCATGCAGAGCAATACTGGAGCCGGCTGCTGATTCAGGTCACAGCAAATCAGGGTTCACCCCCCTCCAACATCTCCCGAAATTCCTTGGAGTACTCTTTACAAATAGCTCAATAGCTCTTCAACAAGAGCTCTAGACAGCTTTCTGGTGCATTTTAGTTTCACTGTGAGCATCTCCATATGGGCCAATATGGATGTAGGATAAACCACCTTACTGATTTTTGTGCTTATATTCATCCTCCTTAGTGACATCTATTGCTTTTCCCTCCTGTGGGTAGCAGCATCCCTGCTCTATATTATAAGGTGGTTCTCCACAAGATAATCAGTCAAAGACCTCCACCTAAGTGCTATTCTAGAGACAAATCAATCTAGGAAATGTTAGAATTATATACTTCTCTTTTTTTTTTTTTTTTGTAGAACCCCAAAACAAGTATGTATTTAGCACTATGATGTGGAAACGTTTCTCTGTTGTAGAACAGATCCAGTACTCAACCCTTGCCTTAGCAGGCAGCCCCTGCAGTAATTGCTGATCTGCAGTATCTGTATACACATCAGTCAGTGCCCAAATCTCCTCATTTTCAAATCTCCTAGGCAAAACACATGTGACCAGCATGTACAACATCAACTTCAGAGATACAGGTACAACCAGCTGTAATATGCTGTTACCTGGAGGTCCCCAAGTCCAGATCTCAAGTGAAAATGAACTTGGTTGGAAAGCATCCACATGACAACACTGAGCAGCAGGTGCATGTATGCCCTTTCTTCATGTACCTTGTTTGGAAAAGAACAGACTTGCAGCAGGATAGCAAACCACTGATGCCGCCGCCATTTGTGATGGAGCAGGGCTTCACACTGGCTTTTCTTCACTCGCAAAGAGCCTCTCATCCCACCCTCTGGAGCAGCCTAACTTCTGCCAAAGCCATCTCAACTACTCGTTAGTGTTAAGCATAAAGAGGAAGAAAAACCAACAAACCATAACAATGACAGGCCACCACCATCAAGAAGAGCCAGCTTGCCCCATCCTTTGAGTGAGAGGTTCAGTTAAAACACATGATCTGCGAATTTTCCATTTCATCAAACCCTGCTAATAGAATTCTACAATCTGGTAGTTTAAGCTGCATGTTAGAAAAAGCCAGGGAAACATTTGCTTTGGCACTGACAGGTTCTCAGACTTTTCCAGTTGGAACAATGATAAATGACTTAACCCTGATCATTTTTCTGAACCCTGATTTTTTTTTTGTTTGACATTTATGTACAGTTTCTATAAACACTAACACCTATAAAACATGGTTTACTGTTTGATTGCTTGGCGGACAAGCAAGCCTTAAATACATAAATTATGAGCACCTAGTTAATGAGTGACATGATGGACATGAAGTTTTATTTACCATTGGCATGAGCCTTCATATAAAATTAGTGGCATAAGAAAGCCAGGTTTTGTGAATGCACATAGTCATACCTATTCATGGCCTGACTTCTTTTTTCCCCCTTTTTTTTTTCCTTTTTTTTTTTTAAGGACTTGACAGAAGACTGTGGCCTATGTGTAATTTCATTGCCTGGAGCAAGGTTAGGGGAAAGCTGCTCCATCTGGCAATTTCCCTTTGACTGGCACATAGTTAAACAATGATGCAGTTTGACAAATTTCAAACCCTGCTTATGAAAAAATAACATAAACACAATAGTCACTCTGAGTAGATTGTCCACCTGTGCAAGCGGGCATGAAGTGTTAAGTAAAGGCTGCTGGTAATGAATAAAGATGCAGTGCATAGTTGGATTAGGTCGTTCCAAATGTAAATCACTGTCAGATAGAGCACTTGTGTTTACATGTAGCATTAATATTTTGATCAGTATGTTTAAGAGAATTAGCTTCTTAATGCAGATGTTCTCATTTGGACCTTCACACCCGTAGCTTCAGCCAACTCCTTTACCATCAGTTATGTCAACATGTCATAAATCTTAACTGCTTTAACTTCTATTTTAAACAAAGCTTTGTTGTAAAATTTGGAGGCGTGTTTCCTTCGGGCTTCATTTTTGGCAAATTCCTTGTTATTTTGTTAAAAATCTGACACATTAATGTCCAATTAACCATCTTTGAGTATTTTACTGACAAGGATCCCTAGCAGCAATCAAATGCCTTTTTATTGTAAGAACCTCCGTGCCCCCCACCCAACCAGCTGTATCTATTGTGTGAACAAGAAGTCTTTATATCTTGATGCATGAACAATAAAGGCATTACACTTAGTGGAAACAGGACATACATCTCAACAGCTACACAGCCGTTGCCCTTTCAGGCTACATACCGTAAAGGTGAATATTCACAAGATGCTCACAAAACGGGATGGAGTGAAATCCCAACACAAAATTCACAGGCAGTTGATTTGTTTTAAACAAGGAAAATGTTTAAACACATCCAAGTTATTTTAACATCGATGCCCTTCTCACAGGGAGTTGGTGGGGGATATGATACCTATGCAAAAACACAGCCCATACATGGAACAGTGCAAATTGTCTCTTAGGTCACTATGACTGTAGCAATGGTGCCTCACTGTGTAAGCTTCACTTCTGTGAATTGAACATTACCATTTTTTAATGGGTGATTTGATACAGTCTCTCAACTGTCTGTTTTTTTTTTCCAGGTACTTTAAAATGTTGAGAACAAAATAACTTGTTCTTGAAGCAATTACTTTTTAAAGGAAGATTAATTTTTGCTAAAAGACATGAACCTCAAACAAGACATTCCACAAAATAAGATTTTTTTTTGCCTGAAATTCTGACTTATAGCACAAAGAGAAATACTTGCATTTTGGAGGGGTTTTGTTCCATAAAAATTATTTTGCATATCTCTGATTAAACATGGAGCTCTAAACTTGAATGAATTCTTACTTTTCGATATGGATTTCTATCTGCAATTTGTATACATTTGATAATCTCCTACCAATCTTGCCATACAGCATAATCATAGCCAAGGATTAACACACACTTCTGAAAGTGGGACTGTCTGGAAGACCATTTACTTTCCAGAGCTTCTCTGCCATTATCGCAGCAAGGCATTGAGTTAAGCTTTTAAACATCTTCCTCTTTTTGATTAATACATTGTAACGGTTTTACTGTTTTTCAATATGATGACTATTGAAAGAGCTAACATTCATGGGAGCAAGATTTGGCAACAGGAATCTTATGGCGAAATGTCGGTCATCATTGTGATCATCTGAGAGCTGTGTAATACAGATCCATTGCAAGGAAACAAATTTGCTTCGAAACTCATTTCAGTGTTTGGAAAACTACCAAAGTTTGTGGGCTATGGCAGCCTTTGGGATAAAAGGAGAGTGAATGAAAAAAAAAGTACCATATCAAAGATACCGTAAAAGAAATTGGTATGATGGGACAAAAGTGCCATTTGCCCTTCATCCCCAAGATGAATGGAACTTTACCGTTGAAAGAAACACAGAGGAAACAATTTGGTCCTTCAATGATGTAACTTCTTATAAGAGTTTAAGACTAATGATGAATGTACCTAAAGCACAAAAAACTCCGAGGAGTTATTTGCCAGGGAAAGAGGGCTGACACACTTTACAGATCATTTCTGTCTATCATGTAAAATGAAACCCCAGAAATAATAAGAAGTGAAAGGCAGAAAATATTCACAATCTATTGTTCTGGTTGCAAGCTAGCAAAACATTATACAGATACTCAGCCAAATTACAGAGGTAAAAGTGTTATTCCTCAGGGTGAGTATTACTGATACTACCTGAGAGATGGTGCTCCAGATGGGTTAAGGAATAGGACCAAGTAGGTGCAGCACCAGTGATTAAATCAGAACTTTTCCTCCCATTTTACACTTTGAATATTTATTTGCAAAAACCTTTATTGGTCTGCACTGTTGTGCCCACAGATAACCTGGGCTTATCTCAGGGAATGACCTTCTTTTCTGTGCTCAGTTGTTTTCAATGTATTTATGTTTAATAAACCTGCAGGTGGAGTGAACATGGTTTTTAAACACCTAAAGCTGTGGGAGAGACACCATCCTCTGTGAAAAAACAGACAAAACTCATTTCCCCAGTGACAAAACTGGAGGATAAGAATCACTTTCTGCTTACGCCAAGTTCCAACCACATGGTTCAGTACACAATGAATACATCACAATCTATCAGCTACGCTGTATCTGCCAAGTAAGGGACAGCAGTGCAATATACACTACTGTCATCAAGTCACCTAATGATGCCACTAGCTGTTTGCAAAGTTGTCAAACCCATTCAATGTTGAACTGCTGTCATAGAAAATATACTCAGTCCAGAGTTTGGATGCATGAAGGTCACTGCTTAAACCTTCAAGAAAGAAAAAGCAAAAGTATATTTCAAGGAGTGGAATATCTTCATTTAACTTTGGAGTCATTCATATAAAAATGAATGAAGAGCTGGCTGATCTACTCTGAGATTAACAATGAAGCTAGCATCAAAATTTAACTCTGGAAACACTTTAGGAAAGAAAATCAAAGCACAAAACCTGTGCAATTGGCCAAAAATATCAAACCATACCCCTCATTCTCTTACTGTAATTCCCAAGATTTTTTACTAAAAAAGCATTAGAAACATTAGAATCTGTCTGCTGCTTTGCAAATGAACACTGCAAGAATTCCCTGCGAGGCCCTCAATTCAGTGAGAAGTCAAACTCAGATCTGTTAAAACCCTTAATAGAATTTTAGTTTCCAAAAATCATCTTAGCAAACTCCAAGTCAAAACTGAACAACACCTCACTACTCCTTCCAACCATCTTCTGTATGCATCTTTCTTCAGAGGACCCCACAGAGCCACACTGTTCCACGTGGACATCCATGGAAAAGGCTGGTCCCTTACTTCAGCTATTCCATAGAGAGCTCTAGAAAGAGCAGTGAGGAAAACCCTCAGTCTGAAAGCCTACACTGACACCCTTTTCAAGTGTGATATCAAATACATAGTATTTGATCAAATACATAGTATTTGATATCCAGGGTTTAATTTTCTGACCTTCCCGCTGCTCCATAGTGTCTCATTTTAGAAATGACACCACCACAAAACTTCCTGATTTTAAACACCTAAAAAACTTCCTGATTTTATGCCTCTGCTTTCTTAAGTTTTACTACTCTGAAATTTATTTTGAGCTCTCAAATGCATGTTATATATAACATATATATCTTTTGTTATAAAAGATTGGATTCACTTGTACTCCTTGTCTTATCCTGATGCTTCCTAATGGATAACTACTTCTCCATTTTTATTCTAATTTAATAATGATAAACCAATGAAAACTGCAAATTATCTAAGAAAAATACCAGGATACACTCTTCCAATAATGGCAGGCAAAACCACTTATTAAAGTAGTAAAGACTCAAGAACTGATATTTAACAGGTTTCCAAATTAAATATCAAATTGACATAAGCATGATGAATATTTCCATATCTAGATAATATTAACAAATGTAGATTTAGAAAAAAATTAGTACTTCTGCTGTACAACGCTCAAAATGCTGGTTCCTAAATATTCATATTGCCTGGAATGAAATCAAGTAATTCAACACTTGTTGTTGGTTATGCTAATCCCTTAATATTACTATTTATTCCAGCTGAGAAAAAGGGCGAAGCCAGCTGTTCAGAACGTCAGCATTTTAATGTTCTCACTGTTGGCATAATATTTTATCACCTGTTCTTTATGTTCTGCATCTCAATTCATGTATTAAACTATACGTCAGAGTTACTTATGGGGATAGCAATCAGTTTATACTGATTTAAGACTGTAATAAAAATCACACAACAGTCTGAAAAGATATAAAGTGCTTGAGCACAGTTGCACTCACACCTTTGCATGGCCCTAAGAAGAGCTGCATGATCCAATCCCCATAGGATTCTGGGACCTAACCCTGAGACCCAGCAGCCTATCATTTTATAGGACAAGTTCTGCTTTAAGCATCACTCATCCACCTTAAAAATCTAAACTATTTTCTTGTTATAGAAAAGTAATTTTACAGCAGCCAAAAATGGCCTTTCCGGGTGACCCTTCGGGAAGCAAAGTAGAACAGAATTATTGGAAACAAAGAAGATTATTTCAGTGGTATTGACTTAGGAAAAAAGAAAAAAATCAAACCTGTTCTGTTACTGAGCTTTCAATATTTTGTTTAGTCACACAAAAGGTGCAGTGTATCTGATTTCATTGCTTTTCTTGCTGTTCTTTTTTGCCTGAGCATCCTGTCAAGCCATAAATGAAAAATAATGGAGGCGCATGAGGAAAAGATGTCTAGAGTTCCAAAGAAACCAAGTTTGTAAGGAAAAACATGATCCTGGTTAATTCTCTACACAGCTTACTTACTCTTCTACAACATTGAATGTGTTAATGGCAACTAATGACTCCGGAGTGTTAAGCCAGTATGAATATGGGATTGTAGTCTGGTTTTGATAGTAGAATTTGCACAGATTTTTAATGAATACTAGGTTTCAGCACTGTGTTGGATTCCTTTTGCTTGACTATCTAAACACAAGGAAATAACACTAGTGAGTTTCTGAAATCTGTGACTATTATACAACTGGTTTGGTTCCAGTGAAAAGGTTGCAGAGTATCACAAACCCTCTTCTCCACCACCTTCTGCTCATGACAAGGAATTGCTGTCAATTTTGCTATTTCCTTACAGCCAAAAGTTAGAGTAGGCCCCAGTTGGGATCAGAAAATGCTCTACAAATACACAAGAAAAAGACCAAATGCTATTTGTTTCATTGCGTAAGCACTGATTGACAGGGCAATCATGAGGGTGAGAAAGGACTAAGCTTTTAGCTGCTCCAGCAGGTAGAAACCTGGATAAGCTTGCAGGCACTGTGGAAATGAATCCTGGGCTTCAAGCAGTGGGTTTCTAGGATTCCTTTTCTGGTTATCTTCAGTGATTTCCTGGGGAAATGCCCAAAGCCTTCCAAAAACCCTGATGTGAAAGCAGCACTCTCACTACAGACCAACTCAGTTCCTTCTCAGATGGCATTTTGAGAGATCTGCACCCATTTTTGGCTACAGTCTCGCAAAGTTCTTTCTGATTATTGTTGTTCTACCGCTTTCTTCCCAGTTATTTACCCACTTGCAAATGGGTTTGCACGATTAGTTTGGTTGCTGTATTTACCTGATGCTACATGCAAATAAAGGCAAGTACATTTGGCTACTGTCATAACACAGCTACCCTGACACACATCACATTTTGTCACAAGAACTAGAGATCTAGAATTATTCTTATGTTATTCCCAGTACCATATTTAAGTCTTGATTATAATTTCCTAATAACCAATATTAACAGGCTCCAGGCCAGATCAAGAATATTTGGAGTCCTAGAAAATGTTTTCTACAACATACTTTGACAACAGTTAAGACTGCTAATAAGATTTGAAGATTTATCAGTCACGTAGTTCACTATCCTTGCTCTTTATTTACTGGTAAAGAGCAATAAGGACATTTTGGAAAAAAAATAAAGGCATTTATATACACTTTGATACCACTTTCAAAAAATATATCAGATATCTTCATGAAGTCTTGTGTCATGGAATGGTTTGTGTTGGAAGGGACCTTAAAGCTCATCCAGTTCCAACCCCCTGCCATGGGCAGGGACACCTTCCACTCGAGCAGCTTGCTCCAAGCCCCATTCAGCATAGCCTTGAACACTGCCAGGGATGGGGCAGCCGCAGCTTCTCTGGGTTGAGACCTGTGCCAGTGTCTCACCACTCTGACAGGGAAGAGGTTCTGACTAATGTCTAACCTAAACCTACACTCTTCCTATTTGAACTTTTTGGTTATTATAAACCTCTAATTACTTTCAAGTATAAACCATGATATTTTATCACCTCTAAGTCAGCCTTTCTGAAATTCACTCTATGAAGAGTAACCACCAGTTGTGTCATGAGTTACAACAGAACCACCATCTCTTTCATCATATTCTCAACTCTGACAAAATATTCAGCAAACATCCACTTTTTAGTACAGATTTGTTTCCATTGGTGTAATGAGAGCTCAAGAGCTTGCACCTCAGTTTCAGTAAGTTCTCAACAAATTCAAACCAGGGATACATTAAGTCCATGCTTACACATTTCATAACATAACCGTATCCTTAACCATGTATGCTTGCTATATGATGACGCAGTAACAAAGGTCAGTTAGCCTTTGGCACCTCCTCCTTGTAATTTAGAGGCCTACAGAATTGACTAAGAATTTGCTTCATTCCTGCAGAATGAATGCACAGACCAATGACACCTGAGTAATTTCGAACAACAGTTTGATACCTCTTCATTGGTTTCAGCATAATAAGCAGCAGCACCTATTGGAAGAGACAAGGATTGTCTTCTAAAATGTATGAAATTATGGCTTTGCTGAAACAAGGAGGATGTGGCTGCTACCAAAGCTTCCCTCAGTGCTGCACAGCAGGTAGCTACTCTGCTGGGGAACCAATAAAAACCCCAGCACTCAAGAGGCATTAAAATGTTGAACAACTTTTCCATGGAAGGGAACTCCTTCCATGACCTGAGCACTGCAATGGCTCTCCACATGGATCAACAAACATTTTCATTCACACAGGTGCACTGGTAAGTATCTTAGTTTCAGTGATTATTGCTCTAAACAACTAAACATTCATCCTCTACAAGCCTTCAGCAGCATGGCAAGGCAGTATAAACACAGGTATATTCCACAATTTTAACCTTCAGAGATCTCTCAGGTGAAGTGCATGAAGTACAACACTGAATGATCATTAGGAAGCACACATCGTGATTCTACAGATGTATAATTGGTTTTGGGATGCTTTGTAACTGATTGGCACTTTTGTTTCGAATGTAAAGTATGTTTCATTATTTACACTTCAAACAAAATACTTTTTTGAGGCAGCACAATGAATGAAAAAAACTTCTCCGTAGGAACTACATTCCAATATTTAAGGCAAAGAATATTAAAAGATGGTTTTGTTATTCTACCACTGGTGTTTAGTTATCATTTTGTACATCATACTGCGTCTGCTCTTGCTAGTTGGATTATGAATTTCTTCGGGTGAGGATTGCCTCTTACTCTATGTCTGTACAATGTCTAGGGCTGTAGGGCCTCATCTCAGCTGGGACTTTAAGGCACTAATGCTATAAACGTTATTACTAACTACAGTGGAGCAGTTCTTTGATCGCTCTGAGTTTTGAGAACTTAGTGGAGCAATGGTTCAAAAAGAAGTAGCAACCTGCCAGAACCTTATTTATCATAGTGCAGCCACAATCTGCCAAAGCAGTGCAAAACATTGGATTCCTCTCTGATGAAACACCACCTGTTTAACTGGGGTTACTGGAAGGGTGAATGCAGCACCCTGCAGAAAAAGATACTAGGGATTAATTTGTAAGCATGTAAGGAAAAAAAAGAATAAAAAAATATCCCCATTTAGCTATAAATAGATAGCTTTTAAAATGTTTAGCAATAAATTGGTTGTACATGTAGAATTGGACTGGCTTTTCTCCAGTTCTACAGAATCCTAATTAGTGGTGTTGAAACTGTGTATTTGTGTAAGTGATTAGATTGTTACAGCAATCCATACAGAGTTAAGAAACTGTGCAGATGATTCCTGATTACGGAAATGTTTATGGGATCTAAATGAAGTGACCCACATAGTTCCTTGGTATCCTGTTACCCCAGAGCTTTGCAAAACATATCCACACAGCAGCCAATGTCACCCTTTGGCTGCCCAAAGTAACTGCTGCTATTTCAATCTAGTTTCTAAAGCATTTCTAAAGTTTTTTGAGGCTTTTTTTTAGGATTTGCTGGAATATCAAATTTTCTTACAATCATGACCACTTCTATAAACTCATTTTCCTGTTCCTGAGCATTTTGCCTTGAACTTAAACTTCAGAGGCAAATGGGGCTGAGGGTATGGTGCAGCCCAGGGTACACAACAGCACTGAGAACTGTAGGTGGACACAGGAGTGCTGTGTACTCTCTGGTTCAATCTCTCCTGCTTAAACCAGGACTGGGGATACAGTCCCCATCTAATCCAACACCCTCCTTACCATTGTGGTTTATCTTGAAAACACTCCATGGGACAAGCCTTACTTTTAAGAAGTCAAGATTAAAGCTTCCCAACACGACTATTCAGGATCTTGGCAACATGCTTCTTGGCAGAAAGCTGTTCAGCTGCCTGAGGTTCCTGGACAATTAGACCTACACATTGTTTTCTGGTTTAAGACAAGCATATTGTGATAGTTGCTAGTGGTTTATGACACATCTACAGAGTTTCGTAGAAGTCAAAATATCCAGCAAGACCCAGTCTGCAAGACCTTGATAACAGCTCTTGCGCAGCAACTGCCACATATTATAATGATGTGTCTGAGTACAAAGAAGCTAGACTGAAGAGGAATGGGGAGTCTGACTCAAACCACCATCTAAATGTAGCCTTGACCAAAATTTTGGGTCAAGAGGGGTTTCAGTTCCTGAGTTTCGGTTCTCACCCATCTCCAACATGACCAGAGATATGGCAGAAGTTTTCAGAATTAGTATAGCCCAGAACACAGTTATTAGTCCTTCAAACTAGCAACTAAAGCCCAATTCACCCCAACAAACAAACAACATAGGGGGAAATACATACATAAATGGCAGCATTGTATTTTTCCAAAAAAACTGTTCTTCAAAAGTATGGCTCAGAACATCTGCAAAATGCATGTTCCTTGAATAGAATATCCTTCAGATTGAGGTATAACTACAAAAGAACATCCACTTTTTTGTCCTTTCTGCCTTGGAAGAGAAGCACACTGATTTGCGTGCAAATAATTTATTCAAAACCCAAACTAATTACAATTAAACAGCATATCTAATTTCAGCAAAAAACTGATCAGCAAACTGGTATGCTCCAGTGTACAATGACTCTGGAAGTGAGCCAATGTCTCACGACCACCAAAACTCAGCAGGCAACCAGGCAATTCAACTGAATCACTTCCATTGCCAACCATCTCATGACAAGCTCCTATTGTAAAATCACATTGCTGGAAACAGTCTGGTTTACAGAGCGATTGAAAAAGTTAGGAGAATACAGGCGTGATTTTTTAGGGCTTATTTAAGCAGACTCTGAAGGCAGAGGGCTTTTCTTCCACCCTCCTCCTCCAGTAATTGCTATTTAAAGATCATTTGAACGACCTTCTAGTACATCTTAGCCATCTTTTTATTTACTTGTCTGGTAAAACCCAATCCTTCATCAGGCCAAATAGTCAAAGAGATGGAAAATTTAAACCTTTCCAGCTCCTGAAGGAAAGTTTCTCCCAACAGCTGTCTTGCTTTATGAAAGCATGAAGTCAGTACATCCAATCTCATGCTATCAATCACGCTGGCTGACATTTCCTGCAAACTGTGTCCGCAAGACAAACGGGGAAAGAGAACCTAAAAGGAACAACAAATTGCCAAAAAGCAGATGGAATTATGTGCTCTTGTTTATATTTGGCTGTTCAAATGAGCCTGCTCTAAATGCCTTCCCCTTCAGAATTATAGCACTAAGCAGTCATTTGCATCACTGCTGAAAACACCTGACACTCGTATTAAGAAATATTGGGTTTAATTGCAGTCCATTAAAATGTGGAAACGTCTTCAGTGCAGGATTAATGATTTAAGTGAACTGTCGCCTTTTAGAGTATTTTTAGGCCCTCCTCCTGCAGATGCAAACATCCTCTTGCTCTCCCCCCCCACCCTGAACTTCTGCAGAAAAGGTCTGCCACATGTTTCTCATCTCCTGGCTTTAGGTAAGTAGCATTTAAAGCAACTCTGAACATCAAGCATCTATGATTTGTGACTTTCAGAAGAGTGTTTGTGTACACAAAGGGATGTTAAATTGTTGTTTTGACTTTAATCTAAATAATTTTCATTTCCTCTTACAGTGAACATTTTCTGCACATACCAAAACAGGATTTTGTTTTAGTCAGATCTTATATATGCAGAAGTATGAAGTTACACTCTGGATAGAACATACTGGTCACTGGCACTCTGTTTGTGACATTCCTTTACATACACAGTTAGGTTTTTTCCCAGACAAAAACTGCAGCTGGATTTCAGTGGCACTGGCATTTAGGTCTACACACATGCACATAGGGCAGAATAAGGGTAAGAGATGTTGTTGACAACAATAAAATCACATAAAAAAACAATTCAGTGCATTGAATACTTGAAAAGTAAATATAAATGTTTTAATTATCTGGAAAAAAAGAAAATCTGCTTCTTGGATGAAATCACCAGGACCTAAATTGCTAAACAATTGTTTGGCATTCTGGGATATTAACTGCAGAGCTGTCAACACCCCAGGAGGGAGAGGGTGAATTGAAACTGAAAGCATTTAAATTGCTAATCATTTCATGCATTTAGCCTGGAAAAAGTCACCAACCCACTACACTAGTTACTAGGTTCTGACCCAACTGTGACCACCAAAGCGTGTGTATCACGCTCTAGCTAGTGACTGCAGAATAGCCCTGGCTCCTCTTCTACCCTGCTCTCCCACACCAGGATAGTCCAACAGAGATTTGTAAGCCTGTGCTAACTAGCTCCCAACTTACATTCTGATGGTTTACCACAAGCTGTAGAAGGTGAAGGTGGCTCAACAATCAAGAAGTCTGAAAACCAACCCTTCTCATCAACACCTCCTCTGTCTGCGAGCCTAGGGAACACACCTTTCTGCTGTACCTTTTCCAGCTGTTTTCCAGATCCTGTGTTATGTATCGCTGTCTTCTCTCTCCTTTCATATGCTAAGAATTGGAAATTCAGAATCATTCAAACATATGAATCTTTCTGCATCAACTCTGAAACTTAAGATGTGAGCGTGGACAGTGTGCAAATACAAGTGCCATTTAAGCAGCCTTCCAGATTGCTCAGTCAAAATCAAAATGAAATCCACCCTAAAAGCTGAAATTATACTTACCAAAGAAGTTAATGGAAAATGAGATCTAATGGTCAAGTGCAGGAAAGGATTTCAAAGCCTTCAGTGTCACTATTTAGTCACAATTCTCATGTCAAGTGTACCTCTAATGGACATGACAAGAAAGACAATATCTGCAGTGTTGAAGGTCAAAGAGTACAAAAAATTGTGAATGGAGCCTGGGGTTATGAGAGGTTAAAGCTGTGCCTTAAAATGCAAATAACACCTGGGCACTCATGGGATGTTTGTCGTTTAACTCTGTCAGAAATTGGTATTTTACATTTTAAGTATAAAAATCTTTGATTATAAAAAAATGCCTGTCACCTTCAGAAGATGCATTTTCTGACATCCTTTTTCCACTCTTCCCACAGAGAACCATAAAAAATACCTTAATTCTCCAATATATGTTATATGAAAACAGGCCTGGAATGTTCTCAGTTTACACATGTGCACAGTATTTATAGCATGCACTAGATCATTAGCATTCAAATATTAAAATGCAGTCCGCAGACTAGGTTTAACTACACTCTTAGCACATCTAGCTCCTCATTTTCTATACTGTTGTATATACAAAAGAGCCTAATGTTTAGTAGGCTTCAAAACAAGTTCAAAAATACTGTACTTAAATATACAACATAGCCTTGAACACTGCCAGGGATGGGGCAGCCACAGCTTCTCTGGGCACCCTGTGCCAGTGCCTCAGCAACCTCACAAGGAAGAACTTCTGCCTTATATCTAATCCAGATCTCCTCTGTTTGAGCCCATTACCCCTTGTCCTATCACTACAGTCACTGATGAATAGGTCATGACTATGACTGACACCAGTTTCAGATTGCTAAACACAAAGAAGCACCTGAAGATCGACTACACTCCTCAGGTCCCCAACAGGACTCAACCTGGGCACTGGGCATTTTCAGGATCATCTTTTCCACCTGTCTGACACCTTCCATCAGTAAGAATGATGCTCCACAAAACATGTTCTATGATAAAATGGCCAGAGATTAAAACAATACTTGCAAAAGATTCATGATTTTCCCGAAAGTCAGATATTTAGAACAAGAAGAATTAAGACATAAAATAGTGGTAATTTCTTTTTCTTTTTCTGAAATAACCAGGACGATCCAGAGAACACTGAAGACTTGCAAAGTTGGATAAGTAGAGTTTAAGCAGTCAGAGACCTCCTGGACAGACTTCCAATAACTTATCATCTGCATGAATTATATTACTTTTACAGCAGGAAAAGAAGTAATACAGTCTTTTGTGGCCCCCATTGCCCAATTAACAGGAATTCCGTGGACAGAAAGAGGGGAGGACCTCTACAAGGCACTTGTGAAGCAAGAATCCACTTTCCAGCCTCCATCTTTGCCAGAGAGTATGGCTAAATGCTCAAGCCCTGCATACTCAGCCCTTGGCAAAGACATGTCTCTGACAGCAAACAGTCCTGTAGGAAAGCACCATAGCTGCTTTAAGAAAGCTCAAGCATCTGGGATGGTATAAATCAATTCCTAAAGGAAGGTATTTCCTATACTGTTTTATTTGCTTCTGCAAAACCCATGTTATCCCAGGCTAATAAAATGTTGTATTTTGTTACAGTTCTGTATGGAGGTACTGAAACATTCCAGTTGTTTGGTTCTTGTTGTTAAAGTGCTGTGTCCACCTACCTCTTCCTTGCTTCTGATGTCAAAGTTTTCAGCCAAAATCTAGGAGAGAATTATAGGCCTCCAGATGTCCACAGATTTGGAACCGGACCTCAAAGGTACCAGGACATGGAAATTTCACTGAAATCCACTTGCAACCGATTATTACATGTTAACCACTAACTATGCCTGCAAAAAATGGGACTCGCGATCTGGGTCTCCATCTGCTGGTGAAGAGAATGACAATCCAAGACCAAGGGCTATTGTACGTCCACAGTTAATGGGCAGTACCTTTACGATTGTATTTACTGAACACAACCAAGCACTTGCCTCTACCTGCAAAAAGAGGGTAGAGTGTGATTCCTACTAAATGAAGTTATTATATGATCCAAGATGTATAGCATGGACAATGGATAAAACCAAAGTACCATGGAAACCAACAAAAAACATCTGGGATGTAGGAGGCATAGATTTTTTTAATCAAAGCACCCTACCTCTAGCAGAAAGCTTTTATATACTATTAGGAAATATGTTGACAAGATGTCTGATTACCATGCTGCTCAGCTCTATTCTTTCTTCTGACCTGACACGCCATATTATGCACCTTTCTAAAACAGTCTTTTCCTTGAAGGATATCCAATAGGATGGGATGGGCATAAGCTTAGGGAAGCAGAGGTCCATAGACAGACAGCAGACAAACACGAGAGTGTGATTTAGAATTGCTGATTACACCTCTCCTATCCAATGATATATCTGCCAAAAAATAGAGTTATTTGGGAAATAAAAAGGAGATTGTTATAATGCCTGAAGGAATTAATATGTGGATCCTGGCTCCCACAAGCTGATATAAATAAAGAAAAAAGGTAAATGCATGCACCATATTTTGTTCTTGCTTTACAAAGCCCACAAACGCAGGTATTCACTGTGTCTCGCTGGTGCCTTTTCGACCATACATGCACCTTCCCCCCCCCTCCCAACAGTCTTTACCTCTGCACAAGCAACTGAAACATGGGGAATCAGAAAACAGAAGAACCTCAGGTGAGAAAGAGATGTGCCTGAGAAGAGTGATAAGGTGATCAAAATGGAAATAAGGACATGATATTTTGGGGAAGAATACAAGATAAAGGCAGAATACAAGATAGAGGCAGAAGAAACTTTCAAACAACATTAAAAAGTAGCAGCTGAGGGAAAAGAAGAAACCATAGAAAATATCAGACCCTGTGTGGAACTGCCAGATGAACACCCAATTAAGGTACAGGGAAAGAGCAATGAAAAGAGAGAACAAGCACAGCAGCTTAATTTTTTCTGCTAACTACAAAAATAGAGTGCAAGGTACTTAGAAAAGGGGCATGGGGTATTTTTGACAGAAATATTGGGGCTAATTAATGACATTCAGTAATTAAACACCTTTTACAATCTTTGGACTTGATTCAGCAAGACTGAGCTTCTCTGACCAAAACTATTTGTATAAAACCAACTGCAATTTTGTTAGTCTCTGAAGCCCAAGGCTGCACACAGACTGCTCTCAGTGTGTGTACCAGGAGCTAAAAAAGTCAGGAAGGTAGAAATTTCATGAAGAAATAAAGGAGTTCACAGCTCCTGTTGCAGACTTCTACATATGGACAGGAAAAGTACGCTCAACTCAAAAGAGTAACTATTCCTATTAGAAAAAATAATGGATATTTCGAAAGCTTCCTTTTGGGAAAGCTCACACATATCTCAATAGTCCAGGCTTCAATCAAGGCAACTTTAACTTTTCATTTAACGATTTATGTAAGAACCTACAAACTATGCTGTACCACAAAGAATGCAGGTCCTTTATGCACTAAAACTTTTGTAACATACAGAATGTAGATGGTACTATGTATGAAACTATTTCTTACATGAAATAAGAAGAGATTTTAAAGAGAAAACTCATTTGGCAATTCTACTGGAAACCTACTAGTCACAGGAGAGCATTTCTGTCACTGCCATTTTGTCCTGACCACTCACTCTAGCTCCGCTGTTAAGTGTATATGGATTTACAACAGGCACCTAAAGGTCAGTTCTGCAAAACTCGTATTGCTTTTTTTCCCCCCAAGGACTTTAAGGAAGAAGTCCAAAGGAGATACCAATTTATCTAGCAAAAACACTGCAGCTTACACGAGAGTCCACACATGGCAAGGGAAACATCAGCTGCAACGGGATGCTGGTAAACCACATGCAATGCTCTGCAGAGTGCAACTGCTTCAACATCAAAGTATTTAAATGGCCTGCTAAAAAGATATAGATTTTATGTACACAAAAAGCTCTTCAAATGTACTCTGATCAACTGCCTTGTGCATGCTTCTGATCACTTTTTCTTTTTTACTTAAAAGCAAAATTAACTAGTCCACTTAGTCTCACTGATGTGCAAACACGTTTC
This sequence comes from Psilopsiagon aymara, assembly GCA_024733675.1. Taxonomy (NCBI): domain Eukaryota; kingdom Metazoa; phylum Chordata; class Aves; order Psittaciformes; family Psittacidae; genus Psilopsiagon; species Psilopsiagon aymara. The sequence continues at coordinate 21,519 of JANRGW010029705.1, forward strand.
TTACTGACTGCAGAAGAAATGTGTTCTGGATTAGCGCCTAAATATCTGAGCTATACAACTCCTAGAGCCCCTGCGCTCTTTGTGGATTAACAAACTATCAGAATTATTAGGCAGCATTAAAGGGTAATTTCCTTCATTTTGTAGAATACAACTATTCAAGCAATTATGCAAGCAGAGGAAGCAATTGCTGATAACTTATTTTTTCAGAAATAAGAGCCCAGTTTTGCAGAAATACCTTCCCGTGTAATTGCTGTGAAACCTGAAGAGCAAAAGCAGCTCCTCTGGAAACACACAGACTTCACAATCTAAATAAGTGGTTATTTTTTTCCTTATAAAATAAAGTGTTACCTGATGCCTGAAAGTTTCAGATGGCATGAAAATTGAGCTTTAATTGCACAGAGAAAGTAACTACTTTGTACTGGTAATGGCTAAAGCACTGCAATGATTTGTAAACTAAACTGCGCAGTAATTGCTGTGCAGAGTTCTACAGTAAGTTAGAGTATGGCAATATCAGGCTTATAAAACACAGTGACACGTTTTGCATTGGGCTACTTTAGGAACTGCAGCTCCTATAAACTGAAGTGTGTGTCAGCAGCGCTAAGTGTAGCTGCAGCACACATCTCCAATCAATTATCTCTAATCTGCTCCAGTGCAAAGAAATTCAGAAACCATTACCCAGGTTCCTGGCAATGAATTTGAGCGACATGGTGAGACTCCCAGCTACTCCCACTCCTCTGTCCTACCTTCTCCTTCCCTGTACAACACAGTGAGGTTCAAACTCTCTGGGAAGCCCCTCCATTAGCGAGCCTGGAAGCTAGTAAGTAAATTTTGGTCACCTTGAACTGCACTACATGGCCTCTGAGTCATCAGAAACATTCATGTGCCACATATGTGCTAATGATTTCGTTGTGACACTATAAACTCTTTTTGGAAGCAATTATGTCAACACACAGTAGACCAACATAGATGTGAACTTCCAGTCCCTTGGAGGCTGCCATTACAGGATTTAATGTACCAAATTGAGCCCTGAAATCACTGTTGTCCATAAAATGGGACCTGCTTGAATATTATCCTCAAATAAACATAAGGGCGTGGACATGGCTTGAGCAAACACAGGAAAATGACCTCTTCCATTGGGTGATTTCTGAAAGTCACCCAGCCCTACACAGTGACTGGTTATTCACCCCACTTTTTCTCCTTTTCTGCTTTCATTGGGTACAACAGTGAGTAAACCCTTCTCCTGGATGAACTGCTGCTCCAATTACCCTAATTTTGTTAATTTGAAGTTTAGCACTGACATATTCTGGCTGGCAACATCTCCTTCCTAGTCATGCACAATCCAGTTCCAACCCTCTTCCCACTGAAAGCCCCACATCATGCATGTGGTCACATGAAAGCTCTCTTCCTCTTGCTCTACTCTTCAGACTGTCCATTTTGCTTAACCATCAGCATCTTCCTGCTCCTCAGTTCTTTCTTCCTTGGAAATCCAAACTTTATAATTTCCTGATCCCCTCATTTCGTATCTTTCTTGCAACAAATCTATAATGTATTCCAAATTAAGTATGTTTGAATGACCGCATTCTGATTTAATTACAGACTTTATCAGTGATTAGGCCAGACAATATAAACAGCATGTTGGTACGTAGCAACATACCAACACCACTTTATTCCACATTTCCATTGTGCTCATCTGCTAACGTTTCTAAACTAAATTCTCTTTCAACAACTTCTCCACTGTCAGCATTTTTCTGAAGAGAACATATGCCCTCTCCCACCTCTTACTCTTCTGCTTCCAGCTCACCACCAGCAAGGGGATGACTTTACTGGCAATGTTCAGCACTCTTCATCGTCTGCCTCCTCCCCAGCTGCGGTGACATCCTCAGTGCCTTTTCTGCATTTCTTCATTCAGTCTGTCATGGCAGTCAGTCAGCTTTCCTTCAGCACCTCCAAAGCCCAAATCTTCTCCCTTGGCACCATTATCAGATGTTTATTGGCATGTTGACTCCAGATTCCTGCAGCTTCCCCATTCCTCCCCTCTCCTTTTAGGCCAGCCTATAACTATCTCCGTTCGCAACTGCAGGCTGCTGGTTTCTGCTCTTGCCTCTCCGACCTTATGATTCTTTCGTTTTGCCTTTGGAATTTCTCCCTGTCAAGCTTATCATCCATGCTTGTCTAGCTTCTACATTCATCTTCCCTGCACAACTTCCTCACCTGGACCTTTTGTTTTCTCTCCAGTTTCACCATGATGTGCTTTACGCAGTCCTTCTTTGTCTGGACCACCTTTTCTCCTCCCTTTCTTTCTTCCTCGTTCCAAACCTGACTTCACCAACACTGCAGAACTGTCAACATTGAAAGGTTTCTATGAGTTTGCTTTGTGTGCTCCGGTTCTCACTTCCCACAGCTTCATTTGCTAATTGCTTCTTGCTGAAGACTGTGCTAACTTAATGAAACTGAGCAGAGACTAAATCTTTATTCCTGAACAAAACCAAGCACTGGTCTTGTAAACTCAGTAATGCTAACTGCATTCATCTTTATTCTGAACATGCTGTACATTTGGAAGCAAAGAATAAAGAAAGGATATTAAAAATTAAATTAAATTACATATGGAATCAAGCATTTTAAGATCAAAATATTTAGTTGGAGATGGTCTAGAGAACACTGTTTTGCAAAATTACAGAGTCAGAAGTTCTAATTTACTTAATGAAATTCTTTTATTTAGCTTTTCTTTACTGGTATAAGAACCTCGTAGTTGCCTGGTTTTATTCATGAAGCTGTTCCAGCACAGCTTATGTGCTGTTCAGATTGTCTGGCCTAATCAATGATAAAGTCTATAATTAAATCAGAATGCTGTCATTCAAACATACTTAATTTGGAATATATTATAGATTTAAAAGCGTAAACAATGACAAGGAAATAGCAAGCTTAATACAGCAATTAGAGAAAATGTTTCATTAAGGGTCACCCCAGCATATGGATTCCATTTCATAGAAAATATCTGCCAAAGCCAAGCAGAAGCCACAAGGGTTATTCCGTTACCATGGAATATGCGTGCATCTGATCTTGCAATACTGCAGGAGAAGGAGCATGTGTAAATACTTGCTCTCTGATGTCAACGGAAAGCTGTCCACTTGAAGCCACTGCACATCAGAGGATGAAAAGAAGGCATTTAGAGATGTAACATGATTTCAGAAGTGGCAACCAATTCATCCCAGTTATGGTAAGCATCATCTGTTGCCTGGCTCTGCCGCAGTTGTACCAGGAAGATGGGTCAGTACCATTTTTTGTTTACCAGTTAAAACACAATTTTCCTTCACCTACATTACTGAGAAAAAAAACAGATGCTGTTCTCAGGCCACACACTATCTGCAATGGCAAAATGTTAGTTTGTCTGTCGTTAGAAGGGACCTCAAGACAGCACCTAACTGTAATGTCATCACATTTCTTAAAATGTAAAAATCCATCTGCACCCTACTGCAATGCTCTCTTTGGACCTGAAAAAAAGTATATGAACCTATGAAATTTCCAGAATTCCCTTTCTGAAGGCTTGCCCACCTGTCTGCAGGCACAAGGTTCAGCTTTTCAATCATTTTAATGAAAAACAGGAATAAGGAAGCTATAAAATGTTGTAACATGGTGGCTTCTTTATGTTTCAACTAATACCTCTTTAAAAAAATTATACAGACCCCCAAAATCCCCTTTTCTACACTGAAGTTACAACCTTTTTGGAACTCGCCTTGCTGCAGTTACAAACACCACTTTGTCCTATTCTAACACAGGAGCAGTAAAAAAGTAGCACAAAAACGATGTAGAGATGTCTGTTTGGCCAGCGTCTCCATAGAAAGCAGTTGTAAATCTATTGTTTCATCTGAAGGGGGCCTACAGGGATGCTGGAGAGGGCCTCTTCATCAGGGACTGTAGCGATAGGACAAGGGGTGATGGGTTCAAACTGAAACAGGGGAGATTTAGGTTAGATAGAAGGAAAAAAAGTGGTGAGGTGCTGGAACAGGCTGCCAAAGGAAGTTGTGAATGCTCCATCCTTGCCAGTGATCAAGGCCAGGGTGGAGGGGGCTTGGAGCAGCCTGCTTTAGCGAAAGGTGTTCCTGTCCATGGCCGGGGGTCAGAACTGGATTACCTTAAGGTCCTTTCCAACCCAAACCATTCTCTGATTCTGTGATTGTCAGATTCCCACCAGCTGCCCTCCAAGACCAAGCCTCTCACCCAGGAGAGCCCTGCTGTGTGGGAGCTGCTAGGAGACAGGAGGTCCGCAAGGACCCCCACTCCCCAGTGTAACCCAGTCCCAGACAGTGGATGCGCAGGGGCAAGCAGAGGGTCACCCTCACAGAGGAGGCTCAGATATGTTAAGCGAAAGCTGATTTCACGTTTGACATGATCTGATGTTCATGTCTCTTTTCATTGAAAAAGGAAACTTTTCTCAAGATTTCTAGACCAAAGTTTGCCATTTCCTTTGAAAGGCCACTACACACAGCATGGGTTCCGTACTTGGCCCCACTCTGAAGAAAGCTCCACACTGGGGCAGAGATTTACCAGCATCCTGCACCCCTGGTACACAGCGACCCAGGACTCTGTGCCCTGCTACACTGTGCAGCTTTCAATTTCCACCATGCACAGATTCCCTTGGGCCTGGAACTCACACACTCCCACACACGAGGAGCCTAACTGCTGAATTCTCTCTAAGTAGTACTAATATTGGTTTGGAAGAGCACTTAAAATGCGATGATACTCGTTCATTAGAGCCTGTGTTTCCAGGATGTTTTGGGATTAGTGGTAAAAAGAAAAAAAGTCTCAGACACAAGCTACACCAACTGCTGTGTATTAAAGCAGGATGGAAAAAGTTATTCTATTGATGCCAGCTATGTCAGTCCACTGGCTAAATGATTAATGTTGATAATTCCTCTCCAGCAGACTCATTAAACCTGAACTTATTTTTCTTACAGGCCTTTGACATTTCCTACTTTCTTAATATCAGAGGTAATGACAGTGGCGTGATTATATACTTATTCCTTTCCACCTTCAAGCAGTTTTCTTTGGCAAGAGTTACTTTTTAAGCAGAAAACCTGCACATGAGTATTCATTCTTTCCCAAAAACTGTTACAGCTCCATTAGCAACACTAAATGGCAGTGCCTTAGAGGAATGCACAACAACCCTCCTAAAAATTAAATAGTCAAGGTATTCAGAACAGTACCATGAGAAAGATATTTTCTACAGAACTGCAATTCATAATAGTAGGGGGGTTCTGCCCCTTCCCCCCACATGTCTTTTAGATCCTGTTGTCAAAAAATGTCCAAGTTAAATAAAGAAGAAATTACAGAATGAATCTGGAGCTTAGCCTTGAAGAATTAGGTTTCACTCTAATTGAGATCATACGCTGCATGTGCAGTTTTGGCACATAAGCCATATTAATCAGAAAGTCTTTAATCGTGGATAATTTCTCCTGTGTGTGCCAGATTGGGCATTCTGCTGCTGGCCCAGCTTCTAAGTCTGTTTAAGAGTCCACCTTTGACTTCATAAACACCCGCTTACAAAATTGGGGTCAACTTCCTCCTCTGAAGGTATGCTACACTGGCGCTAAAAAAATTCCCTTAATGATTAAATTGCATCTCATATGGAAATAAAAATGTGCAGATTCCAAAGAAGTGACTATATCGAGTGATTACAATTTGTGTTGGAAGTAGCCCTCACTCAAGCTCGTCTTTCTGTGAAGTATACAACAGATGAAAACCAGGGAAGATGATCCAATAGCCACAGTATGAAATCTGATGACTGCACTGAGCATCATTTAATCTACTGCTATTGTACTACTGCTGAGATCCAAGTCCAGAAAGAGCAAATAGGGCACAAAAATTTTCCTTGCATTCAATTCAAGATTTGATGGGGAGGGTGAGTAACTAATGATATGCCAAGACTGACTGGATCCCTTTGCAATAGGGATGAAGATGGAACTACTGAAGCAGACAGCGAAATGCCCCCATAAAGAGATGAAACCCAGTTTATGCTAAGCTACAGCATGAATTTTGAGCCAATATGACTTCAAAGGAGCCTACAACATAATTCCAAGAGTTGGGCTATGTTTGCAGGAGATCAAAATTAACTGCACTCCTCCTACCGAAAAACGTTATCACTGCCTTTTGTTAGATTGATGATATTCTTGAGGCTTTAATATCCATAGTGCATACATCAATCCGTAAAACCTACCTTATATTTGTCACAATGCACAGGCAGCTTTCTATTATAAATGGATCTTTCTACAAATTCCTGCACCTGTAGGTTCAAAATGAGCTTTTGTCCCCAGTATTCCGTTGGATATTTAAGCTATTCAACAGCATGACACCCATGAAAGACAAAATTACTACTACAGAATTACTCTTGTACAAATTTTAGAGGAATAAAGCAAAACCAACTGCAGCATACTCTATAAACCTTAAAATAAAAAAGAAAAAATGAAGGGACCCTCTTTACTCAAGCATACCACATCCATGAAACATCACACACACTGCACTCATGTCCATAATTTATTTTAGCAGTGACTGCTAGACTTTCCATTATAAAATTTCCAGCTTCAGACACCCCTTCTTATTTCTACAGCTCTGCATTAACTGGCTCCAGCCTGCCTCATGCACCTCGTCTCTCTCTGCTTCTCAAAAGCTAAGTAATTTTGCCTCCTCTTCCTCTCTTTACACATTATTATCTACTTTCCTCTCTGCATTTCACATGAAAAGCTGTTCTAAATATTATCTCTTCACCTAATTAACTCAAGGAATTCTTCCCATCTGCCAAACTTTATACTTTCCTTTTTGACCACAGAAACTGTAATTTGTTTCCTTTCCCCTCTCAAACCCAGTTTACTACAGCTGGGTTCTGCTTCTGAAGTAGAAACTGAAGTTCTGTGTGTTCTCAGCTGAAAATTCAGGAGCTATAAGCTGCTTACGCTAGGGCAGAACTACCAAGACAACCAAGAGCTTTAGGTCCCATAAAATCACTTTGGATATTTTGGATACTCTTCAGGAAAGGGATGATTCTCTGACTCTTGTGAGCTTTTTATTTCAATTTATTAGGTATCTTTTTTAGGCTACTTCTACAAGCAGGCATAATTCTGCTCCTTGCCAGGTTTACCATGCCTATAGGAGACGCAGATCAATATAAAAAATATGAAAGAGTATAAAAAATATACTCTTCAGGGTAAATACTCAAATCTTCTTTGTCATGATTTATATGATGACTCCGAAAAGAATGTATTTTACCTTATAAGCATTTCTAATGATCACATCTCTCTTCTAGTAATTCATATTGCATTGCTTTAAAAGAAATGTAGTAAAATTAAACCTCATGAGCACCATGAGCTACAAAGAGAATTAGAAGAAATCCTACATCTTAATGAGGCTATCATAAAAAAGAGAGCAGCAGCTCTTACGTATCTGGAAGATAAGTGTCTTTCAGAGGGAGGTAGGCTGGAAAGCTGCTACCAAATGCTTTTGTGGTCTTTGCTTGGAATGCAACAAATTCAGTAGAAAGAGTTCTGGTTTTCATGCTCTCCTAATGCTTTTCTTGATGGCAGGAGCCGCCAACTGGAAATAACAAGCAAGTCTGCTGTTCCAGGCAGCTAGTTCAAATGCTTCTGCAAGGAGATGTGAAAGGAATGGGAATGTAAAAAAGACCCCTAAAGACAGCAGAGGAGAGAACCACAATAGGTTCTGCTCCCCTGGGCTTCTTGGAAGGAATGCCCTGACCTCCTGTGCACCTCAGCCCTTGTTCCACCTGCCAACAGCAAAGAGGTGTCCCACAGGTAATTGCTGTCTGTGATACCAAGGCATACAGAGCAGCGGTGCTCCATTAACATACAGATTCAGGTAGTCTTAGAAGCTAAGTCAGGACTCAAAATCAAAACCAAATTACCTCAGCTCAGTAAGTTCAGAGCTTGTCAGCCAGGTAATGGTGTCTGCCTATACATAATCCCTTGGCTTGCAGAAAAGGTAAAGTAATGCAACTAAAAGCAAAATCTGAATAAATTTGAGTTTTATCCAAATTGCATCATGTTTTGCTATGGGTCAAGAATATGCAGGCTGCTGGTTAAAAAAAAAAATATTAATAAAAATCAAATTATTGTATTTCACTTTTTTTCCTAGGGACAGAAAAATTGACTTTCTTCACCTCTGCAGATGCTGGGTTCTAAGCCACACTATTAATCAGGCAGAGCTTTAATCAGTGCCATCAATATAACAGCCTCTAGCCCCCACAGCTCAGTTGAACTTAATGCTTTGGTGAAGTTCAGGCTTCATTAAAATCCTGGGAAGGGGTTGGGGAGATACCTGGTTCTGAATGAATAACTCCTCAGATCCACTTTGGGGTACAAGCTGGCATTATGATTGTTGACATCTATTTTGCCTATTTACAGACTCAAAGTTTCTGTATTTTTATTTCACTGACAAGCTTTATGCCTCATTTATTCCACAGAATAGTTTTAGCATGACGTTGCCCCTTATTAAAATCTAGCGTAAACTTTAGTTTTCCCAAACTGTTTAAAGAACAACAAAACTCAGTCCATAAACTCTTTCTTATCTAGGAAAAAAAAAGGTCTTCTTGCATTGCATCAACTAATGAAAAAGAGTAAATAAAACTGCCTTTTTGAACTGGGAGAAAAGGGAACCACAGAGGAGGAAACTAAGGGCCACCTCACCACATGCAACCCATGGAAAATCTGCTCTCCATGTCCTCCTTCCGAACTAGCACTGCTTTTCCTTATCTCTGCATCCAAGCCTAATAGGAAAAGTATATAACATCACTGATTTATGGTAAAATTGACTGTGTGTCAGCACTACTTATCTTACTATTTCTATTAGTAACACTTAGCAAAAATTATAATGTAAACTTCCAAAGCAGAATAGCGCACTCGCTATTGGCCATCAAACTTCACAGTCGTGTTTCAAAGCTCATTGCTCTGATTCAAAGGGCAGCTAGCTGCAGACAGCTGTGGTCATTAGGGATTTCTCAACATTTAATACACTGGAAAGATAAAGGCTGAAATCTCAGAGTCACTGAAGTCAATGGAAGTTTTGCCCCTGATTTCCAAAGGTATCACTGATGGAATTAGGGAAGCCTTTGTCAGTGGCTGTAAACTAGTAAAAATGTGTCCTCTGAAAGAATGATGGCTTCCAAGTCAAATAATGGCACCATTCACCAGCAAGAATGACAGGTTTAATCTGATGGATTGAGCATCGTTTAATCCTTCCAGCTATCCATTAAACTGTTTATTCTCAATGTAAATTGTTGCAGCCATAAATTTACACCGGCTGAAGTGCCTATCATTCTGGTTTAGACTCAGCCATAGCCACAACCACAATTTTTGTATTGTCTGACACACATCTAGTGATTTTCAAAGCTTGCACTGTCTAAACTTAAAACCCAAAGCAGGCCAAATTAAAGCTGCATTTTCCAATAAGAGTATTCCAATATTTAAGAAATCCAATCTGTATTTAAAAGGCATGCTTCTTAGATTGCACCCAGAATGCTTATGTTCTGTAGTCTCCAAATTGGAGGAACTTAGCCAAAAATCTCTTTATAAACGTTTTGATTCACTCTGGACCCAACCTAGTGTTCAGTTTACCCTCGACCAAATTATCTGAAGAGGATTTACAATGCAGTTACCTTAATACTAGCATCCATTATAAGGTGACGGAAAAAGCAAATGTGTTTCCTTAGCACAAACTACCGGACAGTTTTCTGGACTGGGAATGGTTTTCTTGGCTTCCTCCATCCAAGCTTCCTTAGGCCACAGTTAACCTTTTCCTTTCCAGTGTATAGGGATTTTGGTAAGCCCTGCAAAACATTTTATATGGGGGTGTTGGTACACAGGGCATGAGCTACACACAAACATTTACAGTCTCCCAGTTGGGTGTAGCTGCGGAGAAAGCAAGGAGCAACCATCTACCTGGACTTTCTCCATTTGAATTAGACATTACTCCAGTAAACAGAACAGGAAAGCATGATACTTTAGCAACTTTTAGTAAAGTATGGACTCATAAATAATTTGATTCCCAATTTGGGGACAACAACTATATCCTAAATTATCAATTCTGATTCATGTATGTCAAACAAAGGGCATGATTATTCACAAAGGTAGCACAATTGAGACTTTTAAGGATTTTAAAACACATCTTCCCTTTTTCTCCTTAAATTGTGACCAGTAATTGTCTTAAAAATAAGTAATTTATTATGAAATTGTATTGAACAGGTTGTCTAAAGGGAGATGGCAGTAAAAAGGCCACATTAGCTGTGGTCCTACAGATGCAGACTTGCAGGAAATTTCCAGGATCTGTAGTTGAATGCAAAATTCCCATGACAAGCTAGACATTGAAAAAGTAAGTTTAAGTGTACCCGAAATATAAATCCCTTAATCCTCAGGTAAACTAACAGTGAGGATTTGAATAAAGTAAGTAAAAACAAAAATAAAGGCGCACAGAAATTAGTTCAGAGCATCCTGGTTTCCTAAGACTCTCATTTGAGCATAATTCAATTGCTTATAAAAACATATATGTTAGATTATAGTCAGTTACAGTAAATACTTCCCAGTTTTGCAGAATATGCTGAATAGACATAGGTGTGTTTTTACATAAACTTAATAGTACCAAAGTCACTCACATTTATATTCATTTGTATACATGACTTTATAAAAACTCTTCAGACAAAAATTAACTTCAGACATAAATTAATCCACTAAGCTTGCTCATGCAAGACATTCAAATACTGAAGAAATAGTATTCCATGCATCCAGAAATATGGTTTACCAAAGAGCTTCCCACTGGTACTGAACATTAAATAGGAACTGAGTCAACCCATCGGTTATTTCTTCAAATATTCATTAAGCTGGCATAGACAGAATCTGGAACGGATGTTCTATCTTGAGTCTGTATGACTCGGGAAGAATACTAGCTTACCAAGGAAACTGCTTAGGGGAAACTGCTCTTTGGTCCCCAACTTTTCCCTGTTTTGAAACACTGTTCCCTATTGAACAATCCTTTTTGTTTAATAGTTAAAAATACACTTACTACAAAGCTTCTTGTGTCCCAGTTACTGCAAGTTTTGCACCCATTGACACATTCATGATTCAAGTTAGCTTCCTAAAGTGAACTTTCTAACTTTATTAGCAAAACAATCCTCTCTGTTGACACAAGTTACTGCTTTATAATTGTATCATATTTCTTTAGAAACTTGCTTCTTAACAGGAACATATAAGTAAATGCCAGGACAAATGAAAGAGAATTACCACTCATTTTTTTAAAGTGCAATTTAATTAAATTAAATTGATAAATACAGTGTGAAAATGAAGTCTGGGCTCAGCTACTAACAGTAAGTTCTCATTTGATTAAGAGCCAGCAGAGGTGCCACAGTAATGGTTTTGCTTGTCTGTTGCTGGACAGACTCCAACATCCAAAGCCTAAAGCAATGACCCAGTGCCATGTTGGTTTAAAAACAGCTGATGGGCCAGTCCTAACTGTTCGAAGCATGCAGCATCTTTAAAGGATATTAATTACACATGTGGTGGTCAGCCTCCACATTTAACAAAGGCATCATCATATTTCTGTAAAATATATTGTGGTACAAGAGATTTATTCCAACCTTCACAGAAGGTTTGGGTTTGAACAGATCTTAAATTGCATTTAGTTCTGACCCCCTGCCATGGGCAGGGACACCTTCCACTGGAGCAGGTTGCTCCAAGCCCCATCCAACCTGGCCTTGATACACTGCCAGGAACGGGGCAGCCACAGCTCCTCTGGGCACCCTGTAACTGTGGTTTCTGAGCAGCTCCTGGCAGGGCAGATGACATGTGACACCGCTAAAACCTAAAGCTCCATGGGCAGATGATAACTCAAACTCAGCAGATACAAAGTTGACCCATTAAAAAAAATAATTTCATCAACTTGAACTAAATAAAGTTTATGCTGAATCAATGCTTTGTGCCATGTGCAAGCAAAGAGAAAGCTAGATCTGTTATTAAACTGAGCAACAGCTTTAGAGAACTTCTTCTTGCACACAAAGATCATAGATTTCAATTTTTTCCCAGTAACAACCAAAGCTTACATCAGTGCGTGCCTAAATAACAAAACCTCACCCCTACTGCAGCGGGGGCACTGCCTCTTCCACTGGATTCAAGATTTCTGCTCTGTTGTTCTGAGTGGTACAAAATAACAGTTATATACCGAATTTCCCCTTATTTTCTAGTCCTCTATATCCTTAAGGAGAATTTTGGTGTGTTTGCGTTGTTGACTAGATGTAAACCAGAGTGTTAACAGAAAAGTACGAACTCGTCTTTTCCCCAAGCTATAAATATCCACAAGAAGCAATGATGAGAGCAATAAATTGATCTCCCATTTTGACTCCAGTCTGTGATACCTTAAGTCCTTTCTCACTGCCTGCTGAAGGGCATAAGGTGTCTTAAGCATCAGATCCAAAATCAGAGCAAGTTTTCTGATCAGCTGAAACGTGCAATCTACCAGTTCATGCATTACAACTCTTGCACAATAATTTGCATGATAACTCCACCACAAACAGTACAAGCTAACTACAATTACCAGTCCAGAGAGTAAATCACAGCTACAGAACTAGATGTCTAAGGCACAAATCCTAGTTCCAGCTCCTGGCAATGCATAACGCCAGAAGCTCCTTGTAAGCCCTAGGTGGAAGAAAGCTCACATGTCCTTCAAGTCCTGCTCCTTATTTATTCTTCGTTTCATATCTCATTCTCCCAGGAGCCAATTTGCCTCTATCCCCAAACAGCCCATGTGATTCCCAACCACTACAAGGCAGAGGGCTTCCAAGGTTGTAGGAAACATATCTGTATTAATGGCAGGGACACTTTGCAGTCCTGACTGCCTGAAGGACGTTGAGTTAAAGCAGCTCAAGGAAGAAACAGACCTTTGTGGATTACTGATGATTATCACCAAAATGCTCAGCACAGAAACTGCAAAATGCTCACCTTGTTGCCAGAATTAGAACGTGGTTTTGTCTGTTCATCTGTTTTTGGAAGAGCACTGAAAGTCTTCAGCTCAATACTTCTTCTACTCATAGAGGTGTAGTTTGTTGCATTTAAAATCCAACTTGCGTTTTGAGTTATATGAGGGTGAAAATAAAGTTATTTTCTATGCAGACTTACCTCACTGGAGTTTTTTTCAGACAGAACTCTAATTTTCAGCCCAATGTATAATGTTTCCAGACAAAAAGTGAGGATTAGGAACTATATTAGCAAAGAATTGTGCTGCATCACCTTTATGGTGTGCCAGGGTTAGTTGCATTTCAGATTTTCTCCTTTATATGAAACGGCTCAATGCTTGGGAGCATGTTTTGATAGGGAAGCTGAAGTTACATCTTCCTAACTACTATTTATTGTTTCTACTAAAGTGTAATGTATCAATCCAGTTAAGGCCAATTTATTTCCCTACCACACTTACATTATTTGATAAAGAAGTAACTTTTTGCTTAATAAAGACTTGATTGTTTTCTCCTGTACTTGGATGTGTCTTTTATAAAACACACCGTCACATTATGCAAAGCTTTGGAAAGGAAACATTGCTCTGAGACACAACTTTACCAAAGCCTGTAATTTTCTATATCCCTTTTCCCTCAATTCACTTTAAAAAAGTAGCTAGATGTTTACATCTAAATTTGATCTTCCTTTAGGATTTTTTCCAACTCTCTTTTTTAACTCCCTCTTTAAAACAGTGCATATATATCTGTAAGATACCAAACAGGCCTTTTTGAGAGAGAACTGCAGTTACTCTTGTGGTTTAACTGAATCCAGGACACTTAGGAAAGTGCATTTGACCTTAAAATAAATACATATGTCCATATTATCTGTCTTCAAACGAACACCAGGAGAAACAATATATGAAGTGACAGCTAGAAATTGTCACTAATATAAAGCATCATCTACTGTTCTGATTCTGCAAATGGACACTGTGTTTAGCCACAACACCATTACTATTTGGAGGGACCACAGAAACTCTCAAATTCCAACTGACTTTAAAAGACTCTATTCCAAATCACCTTAACAGCCAAAACTGATGATAGGAATGGCGCAATAGCACTGCCTTATTTCAGTTTATGCACTTGAAACAAGTGAGGACATTTCTCCTTATGGCTCAAGGTTCAGAGCATGTGGTATTATTTAAATACAACCATTAACACCTCTATGGCACGCGTGCTAATTTTCAGGAATAATCTCCTACTACTCTCATTCCCCACTATATTAAATAACCACAACCGCACTGCATGTCAGCATCTTTAAAAAAAACATATCCTAATCCTTATTTTTTCAAGTTATCTCATCGTTGTGGCTCTCTGGCATGTTATCAAGCAGCAGAGATATTCTGACTGATGTAGTGTATTTGCTTCTAACCAGCTGTAGCTTTCATGTCAAAGAAAGAGAAAAAAGAAATAGCTTCTAGAAACGCTTGATTTAAATAAATTTGCAAAGCTGACAGAAATTCCACGTCTTTTCTTAAACACCTCTTTTAAGTGGTGAGTGCAGGACAGCTTCATTTGGGGAATGAACGTCTATTTGAAAGCACAGTCTTCAGTGTTTCTGTTTTATGACCAGCTAAACAAGAGTTCACCTGGAACACGTACAGCCATTTGGACACTCGACACTGACCTTGCAGGCTCTAAAGCAATCAAAAAACTGGAATAGAGAGTAAATTAGGAAATGCCTTTCCCATTCCATTTTTTCTTCTGGATATTGTGGATTTTTAATGTCAAATTTATCAGTTTGCTTTTCTGAAATGGACATGATTATAATAAATAACATAATGTTTAGCATAGGTATATTTAAAATACAGCTTGTGTGTATATATATAGTAAATATATACTCTGCATAGCAATATTATAATAAAATTACCAATGGACTTCTGTGACAAGCTGCATTTTTTTATCTGAAGAACCTTTAAAGGCACAAGTTGGAAGGCTTCAGGCATGAGGATGAGTAATACAGAATTAGCAATAAAGACGGCAACAGCTGCTAAAATCCTCAACAAAGACTCCTTATATATGCAAGCAGGATGCTGGGAGAGAACCGTATTACTGGATCTACTTGCTTTCTTATTTACTTACTTTATATACATCCTGTTGACTCAGTTTTCAGTAGCCCAGCCAACAGTGCTTGCAGGAATGGAGAGAAAGGTTTCAGAATGATCCCCTCCGGTTGGCACGTGAGGAGTTCTGCCTTTGGGGAAACTCACAACAGTGAACTGTAGTTAAACTTGCCAATCTTTGTCCAATGTGGAGACAAAAAAAGATGACAAACCAGGTACTGTCAGATCTTTTATTCCTTCCACAATGTGAAATCCAAAACCTAAGTAATGTTCTCCTAAACCTGGAACCCCAATTGGCAAGAAGTTTAAGCATTATGCTGGACTGTAGTGCCAGATGCATCTTCACAGGAGTTTTTTCACACATAGCTATACTGAGAAGGACCATCAGAAACTTCGCATGGTGAAATTAGGTCTTCTCATAGTAGTACAATCTTAACAGTCCTGCGGAAAACTTACAAGGCTTTGGAGTACAATCTTGATTGGGAAATGCTTCTAAAACTCAGCAGCTGATCCAAAACTCCTCCAGATCACCATACGAGTGGGCCAGAAATGTTCCTTTCTGGTACAACTCCACAAGAACGTCTGCACAAGGCAGCTCACCACAAACCAGATAGCCTCTGTGGATTGCCCTCTCCACAAAGTCTTTTCCATAGGGCTGGTCAGTGTACTACATGCACATCACACTACCCCCTGTGTATTGCAAGAGAAGTCAGATGGGCAGCTCACACTAGAATGACAATCTAGTGGACACTTCTAGAACACAGAGCTGCTTCCTTGTTCAGAAGACGGTTTTATTCTAAAAGTGACAGAAATACAGTACTTGTAAATTACACGTCAATACTGTAATGTTGATTAAAACATTGCAGTGTTGATTACATTGCACACTACAACATTTGCCACTCTAAGGGCAAATAAAAAATGCCAACTGAGAGCAAGAACCTCTCCAAAAGATTTCAGGCTGCAAACTCAAAATGATCTGTGGTGGTTTGGTTTCATATCTCTGCTCCATCTCTCTCTGGGTGCATGATACACCTTGCGCAGCACTGGTCCCGCTGAACTCCCACCCACCACACCTCTGGTAGCAGAGAAAAAACACAGCAACTAATCAGAGTTTAAAACACTGTGTGGAAGAAAACAGAAGTTAAACAGCATAGTACATCCCGAGAGAGATTGTAACACATGATTAAAAGGTGAGAACACCACTGCTGCAACGAAGCTCACGTCCAAAAGGTGAACAAATGTTTCACCTGAATACTTCAGTAGATGGTTCTGAAAACACACCAGAAAGTTCTGCAAACACACCTCTTTTATGTGTTTGTTCACTCTTCCCTGTGCATAACACCTCAGGTAAGTCCACACACCAAGCTGGACCTAGCAATGGGCCTAGAATAAACCTGTCAATTGTAAACGCTGGAAACAAACAACTACTAACTGACTGCCAAAGCATTCAAGAGCTCCACTGAGAAGTTCCGGCCTTTCACAGAAACATTACTGGCTTTTCATAGAAATCATTTGGGGCACCAAGGTTTTTCTCTGCTTAGCTCAATTTAGCTCAATTCAGAGTTGCGCAGTCTTGCTGGTACGCTGCTTTCCCTGCAGTGGGACACACTGAAATACCCATTAACCAAATTAAATTCTAAAGTAACACAGACTCCTTTGAGTAGAAAGAGGTTTTATTCCCGGTGCTTTCCAAATATCAAGAAAGCAATGTCCAACGGCAAAAAAAATGCACCTCTTCATGACCAAATAACCTGAGCAGAGAGCACTGTTGCACACTAAGTAATGCTATACAAAGAGACTGAATATTCTGTTACCTGCTAATCCTACCAGGTTAGTGTTCAATAAAATACTGATATCAAACTTAACTCCCCCTAGTTTTCTTGAGGTTTTGGGGGTTTGTTTGGGGTTTTGGTGTTTGTTTCTTTGTTTATTCTGAAGGGTTTGTGTGCAATCTAGAGGAATTCTTCTTCTGCCTTCAGTAATCTTCTCTGAAGCATTGTATTTATTCCTGCTGAGGATTCTGTCATCCCTACACTGTGAAGGAAAGAATAGAGGACTGTATTGGATGAACCACACATTTCATGCTCTGCTCTATCTGAGCACTGGCTGCAGAAACACAGCTACTCCATGAGCAGAATCACAGAATCCCAGACTGGTTTGGGTTGAAGGGACCTTAAAGCACATCCACTTCCAACCCCCTGCCATGGGCAGGGACACCTTCCACTACAGCAGGCTGCTCCAAGCCACATCCAGCCTAGCCCTGAATACTGCCAAGGATGGGGCAGCCACAGCTTCTCTATGCACCCTGTGCCACCACCTTACCACTCTCACAGCAGAGAGCCTCTGCTTGTATCTAAGAGTAGAACATCCCCTCTGAAATCTCTACTTCCAACAGATGACAGATTTTCATACTTCACCTGATATTTGATTAGATTAGTAATATTTATCTTTAAAACAAAAATAGTCTTAATCACCTGTCAAGTTACTACCTTATCCCTAAAAGCAAGTTCCTCCAGGATCTCAAAAACAGACATACAGAGATATTTTTTCCTCCCTCTTAAAATTTACACTCTTAATATTATTAATAATAGAGCAAGCAATCATACACAGACCCAGATACCTTACAGAGTAACAGCTGAAAACTGATGTTAGGTAACACACACATGCTAGGCAGCCCTGAGCTCTCAAGCCAGCCTCCCAGGCACACTTCTGCCCTGGAGAAGTTACAATTCCAAGCCACTTGGCTGGAATACAAACAACTGAAGTGAATAAAAGACTCAGTGTATGTGTGGGGAACATAAATGTGATATTAATTATTAATTTTGACAAGTCTGAATACCTTAATAATGTATTATTTTAAGTTGCAAGCATTTTAAAAAGCCTTTGAGGCTAAAATGAGTAGACTTTGTGGCTTGGACTCTCATTCCTCAGCATACAGCAAAATGCACTGCGACAACAAAATGGGCAGTGACAGATTTTGGCGAGTGCGGTCTTGTTTTGTATATTTAATAAAGGGCTGATAAATGCAACACTTAAAGTGTAAGGGTTGGAATGTATCAGTCAGAAAACAGTATGTGTTAACCAACCTGTCAAGACAGAGAAGAGGCTTTCATTTAATGCTTGCACAAACTGACCTGCAAGCTGATTCCCTCCGAGTTCAGTCCTGTTGAGTAGCATGATACAGGTGCAGGCAACAGCATTTCTTTAATAAAAATGCATTATTTGTGCAGGGAAACATACCATGAACTAATCCCACTCTGTTCTGCAAACTTACTGAGGTGGGATCTGTGTTAAATTTCTACCATGGATTTAAGAGTAACTTACTGAGCAAATCACAATAAGACTTTCAGAAGTACTGAGGGAAGCCTTACTTTTGACACCACCTGCAACAGCAATACCAAGCAGCACTTTAACACCCACCACAATAAACCTTTAAAGGACCTTCTATCTACAAATCCAGAGCATTTTACACCTGTTAATCAGAGAAAACTTCATACCATTCCCACAACTTACAATCTATATCAAATAGATTTCAGAAAAGAATTCATAAACTCGAACACAAAGGAATTCTCCAGTGCTTCTTCTTGGCACTGGTTAAACTGTAGGCTTTATCTGAAACAGGCAGGGAGTTGGAAGTCAAAAAGAAATATAGCACTAGAGTAACAATGGTCATATTTTAAAACTGAATCGACATTATATTCTCTCCTGTCATCCTATACAACCGCAGAAAGGACTGAAGTTTGATTAATCACACTTTGTCATATTCTAATTTCTAATATGTCCAGAGATGAACTGGGAAGTTCTCTTATTTCCAAGGAAAGTCATAATATTGCCTGTTACCTTTTACCTTCAATCTCACAGTAATTAGGTTTGTGGGGTTACTTTCTTAGTTATATATAAAATGAAGCTGAGGCTTTAAATTTCTAACCCTCCATGATACAGAGTGAATAGTAAGAGCACAGAAAAGCTTTAAAAGACACAGGCCAAGCCACTTAAAAGTCACAAACAAAACAGCGTTTCATTAAGCTTTGTGATTCTTTTCAAGCCAGTTTTATGGCTCCTGAGGGTTGACTCCCAGTTTTGAGCTGGGATTGACAGTTTTAAAACCAATGGGAGATAATAATCAGGTCCCTTATATTAAATTGTGCCATCCAGAAATTCAGTCCCTAAAACACAAAGATATTCTCTTGGACTGTCTGACTAGATAGAAATTGAAATATATATTGGGGTTCAAGGAAACAGGAGGGAAAGCAAGTTCTCTTCCATACACCCATACACACTAAAGAAACCTCAAGTTGGTCAACAGCCTCATGAAATCTGGTTCCTGTAGGTCTTGTTTCCTCAGAAAACACACTGAAAAATCCAAACTCACCGATTTTCACTGCAGCAAACGGGGATTTTGTAATAAACTCAAACTTTCTGTTGAATTGCTTGCTGCCATGTCCAAAAATCAGTCCTGCTTGCAGACAATCTCAAAGACAAAGACACTTCCTTAAGTCTTTGTTTTCTGAGTTGTTGCCCTTAATATATGAACAGTAACACAAAGCTTTATTAAGAATGACTAGGGTCTGGAGAGCAGGTCTCATGAGGAACACCTGAGGGACCTGGGGGGTATAATCAGGGGGGACCTGATCACTCCCTACAACTGCCTGAGAGGAGGATGGAGCCGGGAGGGGGCTGAGCTCTGCTCCCAAGGAACAAGGGATGGGACACGAGGAAACGGCCTCAGCTGCACCAGGGCAGGTTTAGATGGAGCTGAGGAACAATTCCTTCCCCAAAGGGTGCTCAGCATTGGAACTGCCCAGGGCAGGGCTGGAATCACCATCCCTGCAAGTGCTCACACACGGTGGAGACAAGGCCCTCAGGGACATGGGTTAGTGGAGGGCCTGGCAGTGCTGGGGTAATTGGTTGGACTTGAGCTTAAAGGTCTTTTCCAACCTACTTGATTCTATAATAAAGGCCTGTTTCTTCTGCATGAACAAGGAGTTTGAAAGAAAGGATGCATCCAAATTCTACTTCCTTTTTATTCAGACTAGGAAACAAAAGAGACTTTGCTATGCCCAAGTCCCTAATGTGATATACCGTGCTCAGTCCCTGCAGCTCTATGGTGTTACCTGCAGCTTCACTATTCCCCTGGTTCATTTCAAAAAAAATGATAATTAAAACAGGTCAGAGTTTGGCCAATGTTCCAGTAAGTCTCTAAAACACCCAGAAGCAGCATCTACACAATTGCCTGTAACAAGATCACTAACACATCTGCAGGGAAAACCAGCAAGGCTCCAGGACTGCTAGAAGCAGCCTAATCACAGAAGCAGGGTTCTGCACCATTTAGTATTTGCTCCTTTACTTCTTAAATTAGTCTCCTCCAGTAGCTAGACAAGACCTTGTTTAAAACTATCTCCCACAAATCCACATTACATGTCAGCCTACACAACAGATTAACCTTAAATCTAGCTGAAACTAGAGTTCTGTTTAGATGTAGGCACACTTCCCTAACTGATGCTGACACTGCTCTTTTCCTGCTACATAAAACATAAGAGTTCTGCTCAGCAAAAACCAATACAAACACTATTTTATTTTCTGAGAACTGCAGTCAAATGGCATCAACCTATTCATTATAGAAGTCTTAAAGAACAAAAGCAAAACAAACATTTACCTAGCAGTATCAGATCAACATATTTATGC
>JANRGW010029705.1:42312-60791 GCA_024733675.1 Psilopsiagon aymara
CCCCCACCCCCCCCCCCCCAGTCCTCTTTAAATTCCCCAACTCCAGGTATCGGACAGACCCATCATTTTTAAACGAATCAAATTTTTCACCATTCTGTCCAACTTTGCAAATAGCTTGTTTCAAAGGAAAAATATGTGGAGTTCTGTCAGCCTCATTCCCAGAAGCTGCAGTCAGATGTCCAAGTAATAATAATATGTCGGTTAACCTGTGTGCACGTGTATATCTCATTTTCTGCCTCTGTTGTGCAACAATACTGGATAAAGATAGTATGAAATGAAAAGAACAGCTAAACTCAAGCTGTTAAGACATGCAAATGCCATTTCTTAAAGAAAGTAATTTTATCTTTCCCAGTAGTTACAATAAACATTAACTATCACATTATCTGCAATAAGAGCAACATTCATTTAGGTAAAACTACCAGAATCCCCTATATGGTACTTTTCTTTAAGCCTAAGTCACACATTACCCAAGTGCCCCTTAATAAACCAGAGCTAACTCTAAATGTCATCCTAAATCCTGCAAAGGCAAAAAGCTCAATCACTTTCTACCAGCCACTGGCCAGAGTTCTAAGAAAACCATTCTTAGAACTTCCTCAGCCAAGCTCTTCAGCACATGAAAACCCCTCAGCCCTGCTGAAGTCCCAGAACTGTAGAGTGTACTTTTAAAGTAGGACTTTTGCCAAAGTAAAGACTGAGATTTAACAGGAAGAAAGCAACCCGAAGTTTAAGCAAATGCCTAAAAATAGCTGTTTCTTTTGTGAGGAACAATATTGTAGGCTTCTTCCTGTGTGTTCAATTAATCAAAAAAATCCTTTTAAGCAAGGATTAAATTGCAGTTTCTACCAGGAAACCCTAGGAACATATACTATTTAAATGGATTTGGGGGCTGAATAAACTCTTGCCTCTGTTCTAGTACCCAATTATGAACAAAAGAATGTATTTCCCAGTTACAATGAAAGATGCATTATAAGTGAAATAAACGTACGCTTATCTTTCCCTGAATAATACAGCAATCTTCTGATGTTTTTAATCATGCCTGAAATGTTGGAGGGAAACTGCATATTCCATAAAATAAGTGTGCTGCTAAAATAGAGGGAGGTTTTTATCTTTTCAATATACTACCAGAAAAAAATAACCCTAAATCACAGGTTTGTGGTAGACATTATCACCTCATGAATTAGATTGAGTTATGTCCTATACATAAGGTAAACTTACCCCCACTCACTCATAGCTCTCAAAACTTAAATATTTGCTCTGTTGGCAGACAAATGTGTTACCTGTTATTATAAGATACACGTTTGCACAAACAGACATACAATGGAGTCACAGATTCAAACCAGGCACAAGCCCCATGCTTACCAAGCCTGCTGGATGCTCAAGATGCCATCTAACGGATTTCCACATCCTGATGTTCAGCTGGATGGTCTTCACCACAGCCACTATCAAACTGCCCCTAGATATCACCAGGCAGCTCCCTCTGATATCATGATATTCCAGTCAGTGAGAATGGGAAAGAGGAAGCTTCACTATCTACAGATAAATGTATTCAGAGCAGTTAAAGCCAGAGAGTTCTTTCTAGATAATTGCAATTTGGTTGAACTACAATCTGTATCTTGGTCTTCACCTGCCTCCCTGATGGTCATCAACTCACTCTAAGATGTATTCTCAAACTCCTCCCAGATAAAGCAATTAACAGGTGGGATACAGATGGTTCTGCAGTGGCACACACACATAGCCAGCAGCAGCACATCTCTCCCACATGGATGTTTCATTTTCTATTTGTCATTTCCATTGACTTTGGGCTAGGCAGCACCAAGTCCTCATCTTCTGGGAGCTGAGGTGTGCATTTGCTCTTGAAGAGCAAGAGATGTTTATTAATCCTCTTCATTTATCTACCCTTAGTAGGAAAGACTCCAGCTTCATTTAAAAATCAAGATAAACAGTGAACTCTGGAATGTAATACAGAGCAGATGGATGGATAATCTAGGGAGGTTCCATATCCTTGGATGAAGGAGTCAAACACCACAATGGACTGTATAGGACGTGAAGAGTCATCTACTTCTGATGAAACACAAGCAACAGCAGCGCAACTTTCTTGATAGCTCTCAGCCACTGTGCCTTAAGTAAATCTTCAATTCCCAGCTGCAGCTCACAGAGCAGCTTTCATCCTCACCCTTTTCCCAGGGAGTTCCCTTTCCCGTGTCTGCTAACAAGCTTGCAACTAGATGCACCTGGACTTTCATTAGATGTGTATTAGGACACTTATGCAAAGAATGCTCATTTTGTAACAATTTTCAACCAGTTACTCATAATCTGCACAAGAATGGCACTGAAGGTCTAGGGGCAATTATATCAAATTCTTACACCATCGCTTCTCTGGTTTTCAACCAATACATTTTTAATGTTAAAGAACCTTGCTGCTGACCTGCGTCAAAGGTCAAACTTCACTGTGAAATGACAACCTCATCCTGGAAAATCCTGTTCTTTTTGCTATGAGTCCTTCTTCATATACTGAAATATGGTCCCAGAATGTGGGGGTGAACATTCTAAGAATCTTGAAGAAAATAAAGCTCTTGAAGTATTATTAGGAGTCAAATCGGTGTAATAAATTTCTTGTGTCTAGATGGAATGAGGATACATCCAACTACTCAATTAATACTGATTTAGTCACACTTTCTAAAACACCTGATGAAGTTATTTAAAACCAAAACATTTTTAAATTCACCTCAGGCAACTGGGAATCCTTTGGAAACATAAAACCAATCTGAGAAGCTAAATCAGCAAAGACAACAGTCTCAGCAGGTAACTTCTTCCTAAGCTCAGAAGGACATCCAATTATTACCACCTGAAAATCTGCTGCTTAGCAAATACAGAGGTATTTGAATGAGCAGATGGAAAACATAGAAGATTTCATAAAGCACCAAGGCTAGTGGCTGTCAACAGAAATCCCTTAAGAAATTACATTTATATGTAATATATGCATAAACATTTTTAAGTTTATAGCCCTTGAAATATTAGAAAAGCTTTCCAATAAATATTCAATTCAGCATGATACCATTCCATATTAGACAAAATAATGGCACAGAAACCAAAATGAGCAGCTGCACTGGAAAATAGACTGTTACCATCCAGCTTAAGTAAAAATTACTATTTTAAAGATGGCAATTGCCAATAAAAAAAGGAAGACAAGTCTATATTTGATGGTATCCTTAGGAATAAGGACAGCAGCACAGTCCAGGTAAGGAATAACTAACTCTTCAACTGCTTTGTGGAATACCACCCTTTAAAGTGCTGGCTCAGTTGAGCAGTCAGAGAAGAGAGAATGGATAATGTGGACATCAGAACAACATAGTGAAGCACGTTGGCTGGGATCCACAAGGAAGTTCAAGCCACCAGGGCCTTGATGTTCTTGTTCTGTAGCCAAGCAGATAAGTTCTGCCACTAAAGCTGCAAATTTCATACTTTTCGTAAGTGCTGGATTCAATTAAACAGGTTCCAGCTCAATGCTAATTAGGTGCATCACTAGTACTAAAAGCTCACTGTGGCTCCCACTGCCAGACCTTCCACATAAACTAAGCAAACTTGCTTATAATAGCAGGAAGAAACTGGATCTTTCCAAACTCTGAGGCTCAGCCAAATGCATCCCAGAGTCCCGTGTTGCCATGAACCAGCCAACAGTCATTTGAACTGAGGCTGGGGCTGGTTTCCACATTGCTTTGTTTATATTGACTGCATTTATGATGCCTCAGAAGTTGCCAGTAAAATATTTATTTAGCAGTTAAAATGTTCTGCAAATGATTTTGCTGTCCCAAAAGATAAATATTTCTCAGCATACTGAAATGATACATTGATGTTTTTGTTAAGGAAATTGCATGTTGATAAAATTTTCTCGGATTACACTTGGTCGTTCCTTTGTATTTGAAGTGGCCACATTAATTTTTTTGTGATATTTATTGTAATTGTAAATTGCACTGAGATTAGAAACATTAAACTTACCATAAAATGAAACACATTTCAAGTATTTCCGA
Source organism: Psilopsiagon aymara (assembly GCA_024733675.1). NCBI lineage: Eukaryota > Metazoa > Chordata > Aves > Psittaciformes > Psittacidae > Psilopsiagon > Psilopsiagon aymara. Next base: position 46,341 of record JANRGW010029705.1, read on the forward strand.
GTCATCTATTTAAGGGCTTGAGGACACTTTTGATCCTTCAGGTGGATTGGAGTGCTCTGAACTTACAGAACAAGGGTCCAATACAAACCAGATTCCCACTTTAAACTTTCAGAGAGATACTTTCTTTTCTTCTTCTGGTTCTTTGAGAGGATTTGGGGATTTTTTTCCCTCTCTTTCCTTCTTTTCTAATCTGCAAATATACAGCACCACTTTGAGGTGTCCCTGCACTGCAGAATTTCAATCTGAATGTGAGGTTTACAACAGATTTATGCGAGCTATTAAATAAAAATAGGCACCACACTGCAATCTTCACACCTTCCTTCCACTTCCTTTAACCTCAAGGCAACATTCACATCCGTGGCTTTAGTTGAGCTTACCTGCTTAGAGGCAACAGTACTTCTTCTCTAGACAAGGCCAGACACTTGCAAATGAGCAAAGGCTGTCAGTGCCCCAGATCATCATGGAATGCCAGACTGGTTTGTGTTGGAAGGGACCTTAAAGCTCATCCAGCTCCAACCCCTGCCACAGGCAGGGACACCTTCCACTAGAGCAGCTTGCTCCAAGCCTCATTCAACCTGGGCTTGAACACTGCCAGGGATGGAGCATTCACAACTTCCTTCCTCATTCATGTAGAAATTGCAAATAGGCTGCGGAACAAGCCCACGCTTCTGCCACCTTCTGGTATGGTAGAATTTCTGAGCCCTGTCATAGAATCATAGAATAGTTAGGGGAAAGGACCTTAAGCTCATCCAGTTCCAACCCCTCTGCCATGGGCAGGGACATCTCACACTAAACCATGCCACCCAAGGCTTTGTCCAACCTGGCCTTGAACACTGCCAGGGATGGACCAGTTCCCACTTCTTTGGGCAACCTGTGGCAGCACCTCACCACCCTCACAAGGAAGAACTTCTGTTTCAGTTTGAACCCATCACCCCTTTTCCTTATCACTACAGTCCCTGATGAAGATCCTTCTTCAGCATCCTTGTAGGACCCCTTCAGATACTGGAAGGCTGCTCTGAGGTCTCAATGGAGCTTCTCTTCTCCAGGCTGAACAGCCCCAACTTTCTCAGCCTCTCTCCATACGGGAGGTGCTCCAGTCCCTGATCATCCTCATGGCCCTCCTCTGGACTTGCTACAACATTTCCATGTCTTTTTTATGTTGAGGACACCAGAACTGTACACAATGCTCCAAGTGGGGTCCCACGAGAGCAGAGCAGAGGGCAGGATCACCTCCTTCGGCCTGCTGGTCACGCTCCTTTTGATGTAGCCCATAATGCACATTCAGGTTCTTAAGATGATCTCAGACCTGATCCTCTCTTACAGTAGGCCTAAGATCTTCATTCTCACATTCCCTGCATCTGCTTTTGTTGTGGTTTAAGCCCAGCTGGAAATTCAGAATCACATAGCTGGCGGTTTGCTCACTTCCCACCTTCTTCCTCCCCAACTCCTGGAGGGATGAGGAGGAGAATTGAAAGACTGCAACACCCATGGGCTGACATAAGAACAGTCCAGTATCTAAGGTATAACACAAACCACTGCTGCTGCCACCAATAACAATAATGGAAGGGAAATAACAAGGGAAGAGAATAAAAGCGCTCACCACCCGCCAACCGATACCCAGCCTGACCCAGCAGTGATCTCACCCTTCTGGGTGACTGCCCCCAGTTCCTATACTGGCCATGATGTGCTGTGGTATGGAATACCTCTTTGGTCAGTTTGGGTCAGGTGTCCTGTCCCTGCTTCCTCCCGGCTTCCCCTCCTCCCTGGCAGAGCATGAGGCTCAGAAAGTCCTTGATCAGAGTAAACATTGCTGAGCAGCACCTGAAAACATCAGTGTTATCAGTGCTGTTCCCAGGCTGAAAGTCAGAAACACAGCACTGCACCAGCTGCTAAGAAGAGAAAAATGACTGCTACTGCTGAACCCACAACAGCTTCCCAAGACTTGGACAGTGTGTCGTACATTTTAGCCTCCAGGTAGGTTCATACTATCAAGATATCTCTGATATTATAGTATCTCTGATGTCTAGTTCAGCCTATGCCACAACCCGCTGTGTAATTCTATTGCATGTGGTCAAAAAGTGGCTGTACTTCCAGCCAGAGGTGACCCCAGATTGAAATCTTCAGATGCAACACTGGAACTATTCTGGGATTAGCATCTGCATTAATCAAGTAAACTTCAGTTCTTGGCCACTCCTGTATTAGGCATTAATAAAATGAGACATGAAGTGTAATAGAAAAACAGATGCCTTTCCTCTTTCTAATACGAAGGAAGCTTGCTTTGGATTTTCCAAGTATCTGCTAAGGTACTGTGGCTTACCAAGGGCAGGAGGTGTGCTTGTGTGAGCAGGCTCAATGCCTCATCTGCTACAGAAATAGTCTCTAAGCAGCTTCACAGCAGGCAAGTAATGTTTTACCAGCAGAATAAGAGATCTCACATAATGTATAAATATGTAGAGATCCATAGATGTAATTCTGAAAAGGTCTCATCCCACACATAAACAGGCAGAAACATGGGTCCATCAAGTACAAATAAATACCCATACATGGCTAAATAAAACACCTGCAGTTTGTCTTTCAAATTGCTGGGACAGCTCCACTATTTCTACCTTGATTTTCAATTCTAATAAATTCTCTTTTGAAGAATTTACGAATTCAGCTAGTTTTCAATGTGCTCAGTTGCTGTTGTTACATTACCCCTGCTGCTGTATCCTGTGTGTGTCTACATGGAGGGTGTAGGGAACCTTACAAGAAAAGCATGCATAATGTACAAATAAGGAGAAGGAAAACTGTCCTTACATATTACTTCTTCACTTCTTGTTCCAAAGAATTTTGTCTTCATACTTTGAAAAGAAACTACATTTATTTCGGATAACAGCTCAGATCTGCAGGTAAAAGCCTTAGAAAATCCCATGACAAAACAGAAATTCATTTCAAGGATGCTGGTTCACTACCTGATGAAAAAAAATCAATGTCATAGGTCTTCAAGGGTTGCTTTTATTACAGAAAAGTACTTGGCTTTCATAAACATGTATGACATTGTCTTCATTTTGTAAGCTTGTAAATTTGGTTAATGTTTTGTTACTATTATTTCAGGATTTTCTCTTTATCTTCTTGTGCATGGGAGAATTTTTTATAGTATTTATTTTTTGGCTATGTTCAAATATTCAGCTGTATTACCCACAGTTTACCCCTCAACAGGAGAAACCTATCTTCAGCTCTACCAAAGGCTTCTTCCTTAAACCCTCAGTTACATCTGAGAAACATCAACCTAAACATAGTACCTGAATGCAGGCAGAATATATGTGTGGAGAGCAGAGGATGCTGCTGGATCTCAGGAGTCTATTTCCACTCAGAACAGAGCCAGAACAAGCAGTCAAAGTGAAAAATATTCTACTTTGCTTACATTTGCCATCTTCCTCACCAGTCTTTTACTGCATCATATTACCCGGGGTTAAAATAAAACCATTTTTCCAGCATTTGGAGGGAGGGCTTTTCATATCTGCCCACACAATAATTACTTTTCTCCCTTATTTTCTCCCTTTTGGTTAGTTTCGATAGTTTTTTTTATGTCATTTGACTTCAGAGGACTTAGGGAATTCATTGGGAATCTACAGGGACAGAACGAAACATTAGACACATAGAGAAAAGTTCCCATTCAAGCTGTTTTCAGTCAATTTTTTTAAACAGTCAACACAAACTTTGCAGTAATGAACCTTGACATGAATGAATTCCAGCTTTTAAAACGTACAGCGAATTAAAAGAAATCAAAACCATCTTTATAAACGAACAGGTTTGCAACCGCAATGTCTGAAGAGGCTTCCACTTCTTCCTCTGTAAAGCACAGCTCCATCGCCCAGCCAGCATATGAACCATACCCTTGCAGTGTAAAGCATTTAGGCCTCTTCCACAGCAATCAAAGTAATTCCTCTGGTCATCAGCAGGCCCGGCCCGAGAGTGCCTGGAATCAAAGCTAACCATTAGAGGGCAACCTGATCACATGAGCAGGGATTAGTCCAACACAAGGAGTGGGTTTCACTCAAGGACACTGACAAAGGGGATTTAGGATGGACATGGATTTCAAACCAGAACTCTGAAAAACCTCTTGATAAAATATAAGGAGGAACACAAGCCAGACTACTCCATGCGAGCAGCTTTTGCTTTAAGAAGCACTGCATTTTTACATAGTCACTGATGCTCTTCAATTAGAAATTAAACCCACCGCACCTTAGATCACAGAGTATGATGAACCTCAGTACAGGCCAATGAGTATAACTGAGGTGTAGGAAAGGCAGAAAAAAGCTGAGGAAAATGATGACTAAATGATTCACGAAACAAAGATTTGCTCGGAGGAAAAGAAAAGAGGCTGTTACCTTTGTGAAAACATGACACCTAGCTATAATAAATGAAATTATCAGGCGGCAAGTTAAAAAAAGCAAGCAATAGGAAGTAGTTTTTAACATGTTGCACAGATAACAGCACTTGTTGCCAATGGTTTGTATTGGAAAGGACCTTAAAGCTCATCCAGTTCCAACCCCCTGCCACAAGCAGGGACACCTTCCACTAGAGCAGCTTGCTCCAACCTGGCCTTGAACACAGTCAGGGATGGGGCAGCAACAGCTTCTCTGAGCACCCTGTGCCAGCACCTCACCACCCTCACAGGGAAGAACTTCTCCCTAATGTCTAACCAAAATCTCCCTCTTTAAGTTTAAAGTGCAACAGCAAGACAGAGGAGCATCCCTATTTGCTTACCTTTCATACCTTTTTCTAGGCATATTGCCAACTGCTATCAAATGTAGGGCACGACTGAAGCTGAACCAGTGTTGCAGTCCTCATAGGCTTCAGAACTGTGAGGTACTGTCACCCTTCTCTGTGGGTAAATATTATTCCTGACAGATGTGGTGAGAGTGGGGGCACCAAAACTTGGTTGCTTTAGCAATGTCAGCAATGACTGAAGTGAAGGAGGGAGAGTGTAACTCAAAGTACAAAATCCCTAGGGTTATCTCATTAGTCTTCTAATCTTTAAAGTGGTTCTTCCTCACACATCAACTCTTACAAGTGCCAGTGCAACAGAAACTGGAGAAATTTGAATATAAGGAATAAGGTTGTGCCAGACCCAGGTTAAGAACTTGGACGGTGTAGGGAAAAAATACTGCTGACAAGAAATGAGCAGGATGAAACCTGCATTCATGCCACTCTAGACCAACCATCATTTCTGGCCCTCTTGTTTCTTTAAGAAATCAGCACACATAAGGATCCAGTATTAAACCCATGGTTCTTTCCTGGGAAGCAGAGCTGCATCTCCCAGCTACAGCAGCTCTATTTATAAAATGTTTGACCCTGGAAATTATGCTTCGCCTAGAAGCATTCATCTGCATTGAATGCAGTAACAGAATGTATATTGGACAGAAGTTGTGGACACTCAAGGACACATTTACCACAAATACACTAATAAAAATATCATCAGGGAAATCGCACCTGGAAAATGTGAGACATGTAAACGTAAGGTCAAAGAAGAGAATTCTTGTAGGGTGTATATATCCAAGCCTAAGAAAACACGGTGGGGTTTTTCACTTTAATAAGGCAGAAAAAACAAATATCTGCCACAGTCTTTGACTCAGTTTTGGGTACCGCCAATTACGGGCTCTCTGGTTATAAAGGTAGTATTATCCTATCCAACCCAAACATAACTATTCCAAATCCATATAGGGATAACATGGCCTTTGGCATTTGTCTCGTCTAAGAGAAGACACTGTAAGGGACTGTACAGAATCAAAACCTTTTGTTACAAAAAAATACCTTTTCTAACAATCTTTTTCCATATCCAACCAACAGATCCCATCATAACATGACTACCAAGAGTTCGGATGACAGGTGCTTTTGTAAATCCCTTCATAAAACATAAGGATTGCAACACCAGAAAGAGAACACGAGGGGATAACATCTGACATTGCAACACCCAGAAACACAGGTGACAATCTACGACTGGAACTCCAAAGTACTTACATGGTGTAACTATACCCTAGAAATACAGCAGGATGGGTTAGTATCAAGAGTTCAAGACAATACAGATGCTTTTTTCTGCCCCCTGCAGATGTTTCTGAGCAGCGTTTCCATGTGCACCCCTGTTAAGCATGACCCAATAACCAGGGTACCTGGTTTTATAGACTACAAGAGACACTCACAGCAAACAGCAAAAATCTCTCCCTTACCTTCAGGGCAATCTGCTTTTCATTCTGAGGAGCACCCTCTTCTGAAATAATAAGTAAACGTCATTTCAAAACCTAAAATATATATCACACAACGTAGTGAAAAGGGCTCTGCTGGAAGAATGAAGATCAATGGACAGCAATTTCAAAACTAGGTGTATATATAAACCTCAGCTTGCATAATCATGCAAATTAAGGAAATAAGCAAATGCTTTTTATGTGTTTAGCAGCCTGGAAAACAGGAAACATCACGCCTTTTGAGAAGGGGAATTTGCAGAGCTGTAGAGAAGACAGTAGGTATGAGTTCCTGATTACATGAATGCCACAAACACACTTGCCAATGTTACAGCATTCGAAAGACCATCACTCTTACACTTCATCTATAGCTTCTCTGACCATACATCCAGCATTTCTGGACGCCCAGAAGCCTGATGATGGCACACAAGACAACTTGTACAATGCACAGTCAGCAGATCCATTACTTCCTGGATCCCTTGGGCTATGCTTGCAGTGTAGGCACGGTGAAAGCACAAGGCAATTCTGGAAATCCAGAGCAGGAATCACAGCAGCAACTCTTGTATTGAAATTTAAGTATTAGGAACATAGGCATGAGATCTTCATAGAAACCTGTGAAGGTTTTGCCATCCAGATATTTCCTGTTCCAGCAGGGTAGGAGGGCAGAAAACTTAACCAGAAATTATCTGTATCAAGCTGGCTGGGAGGTGGATGCCACGTGCTGCCTTCTGGAGCACATCACCTAACAGCACCTACCTTATTGACCCTTTCAATCTTAACAAACTACACCCCTCTGAAACCAAGCACTCTTTCCTCAGTGCAAGCCCTGCTCACACCAAGCCTGCTTTCACACTGAAAAGACAAACTTTGGCTAAAATGGCATTTTATTAAAACAGTTACAGATTCCTCGGCTTCCATCCAGAGAATGAGTTCTTTGGAACCATGGGGAAAGATCTTGACTTGCAGACGTCGTCCCTGAGGGGTGGGTCCTTGGCAACACACTTCTTCAACCTTCAGATACTGCTTGTGCTTGCTGGAGATGAAGGAGTTAAGCTGCATGCTACTTGCTTTTCACCCACAAGCCAGTGAAGGCTGCAGACCACTAATTCATGTGTTTATCTAAAGCTTCTGATGTTCCATGTGTTTTTGGGAAGGGTTTTGCTTTTGTTGTTTTTCAAACTAGGCTGTATTTTCCCCTTTAAACTAAGGGTATGAAAGCTAAATCTGATGGGCTTGGCTGCAATTTCCACACTGGTAAGTGTAAAGCACTGGCATTTACAAGCTTAGTGTCCCATACACAAGGACATTAGAGCTTAGCCAAAAAACTGCAAATATTCATTAAAATTCAGATGCAAATTCAGCCATATTTACAGCTGCTTCACATTTGCTTTCTGCAAATATTGGAGCACTTGTACTTTACTAGTACAAATACGAGTGAAGAATGAATTCTCATTTCAAATAACCACTGAGATTAATATGGTATGTTCGGTTATTACATGCGCTGCTCATACACTAACACTGACCCAGTGAGAAACACCATTCGACCAAGAAACAAACCCCACTCTGTAACTTCTACAATTAACAGTATAAAACCCGAATATGAAATATTTCCACACTCATTAATGTGGAAATTTCACAGCACACCACAGAAGTCAAGAAAACCTTACAGTGCCCTTTAAACCTTACCTCTGATGGCAATAAGCCTCAAAGAGCTCGAATGAGAGGAGGCTCTGAATGTCTGCAAGATCTGGCACAAAATTCCAGCATTGCTCAGTGACTGAACAGGCCCTGTGAAAACTGCTGTTTAAGAAACAGGAATATTCAGCAACCCATCTGCCAGTGTTACAGAAAGGAGAAGACAATGATTCTTCTTTCCAAACCTCTGTTAAAAGCTATTTTAATTTAGACAAGGCATTATTAAGCCCTATGTTTCAGGAAATTGTATCATTGAGATGATCGTTAATTTGAAATTACATGGTAGATTCTTAAATACTTGTGTTTTATCTTTAGTGAATACCTCTGGTAGTATGTCTAGCAGCATTAATGGGGCAGAATCCCATCATAGTCAATTGAGCAGCAGAGGAGAAAGCCCGTTGGCTCAAACTGAACAGCCATCTTCTCCCTCCCAGTCCTTGTTGAGGTGAAACAACCATGTGTTTTGGGTGTACCTGCCCAGCCAGCCCAAGTTCGATTGGCATTTTGTTAAGATCTATTGCCATATGTAGATTTTTGCCCAGAACACTTCCCAGCACAGTATTCATACCATGCAAAGTACTAGTCTGGGAGCTGGGGGAGTTGTTCTGTAGGACTTGAGCTGAAATCCATGTGGAACAGCTCAGCACAGTGTCTGAGAGCCTCTTCTCCTGGTCCTCCTAACACAGTGTCTTCTGAAAGGCGTCAGAGTTCCCAGGACATGCAGTTTTCAGTGTGTGAGTAACTCCTGCACATCTGCCTGTTCTCTTCCGGGCTCTGTTTACCTCTTCTTTTCTTTATCCTTATGGAGCGTCACTGAACTCCAGGCATCCTGCACAAGCAAGTTTTCAGGCTAGTAGTTACGAAACACCAAGCTGCAAAGGGCTGTCCTAAATTAACAGGGTTTCTGCATAGTTATCCCACTGCAAGTCACATCAGAGTAATTTTTGAGTATGAATGAAAAAGGACATCATGCTTTACGCATATCTGTACTAGAACTCAGCAGGCAACCTCTTCAACACTGACTCTTTGAATAGTACCCTCCTTTTAAATATAACCCACTAACTTCGATATCTATTCAGAGAGGGGATTTATATGGCCCAACACCTTGACATTAACTACCTGGGGGTTGGCGGGGAGGTGGTGGTGGAAATCGTGTTGAAAAATATTGAATCTTCTAATCCAGCTCATACTCAAACTTTACACACATCAGTCTGCTTTTACTCATTTCCCTTATATGCCATTCTAATTCCAGAAAGTTTCCACATTCCCAAACTGAAGAAAAGAGTATGTTTAAGAAACGTTAAAAGCTTATTTTGTGGGTTGTTAATATAGGTGCAATCTAAACAATGGATTTGAGGCTCTTGCAGAGGAAGAACCCATTTTATACATAATCATGTTTTAATGGACTCTGTTTGTAAACAGATGAACCCAGACAAGACGGGGCCTTTTTCCACCACCACAGAACTGCGTGGGTAAAAGCACGTATTTTTAAAGCATGCTGTGAAAACCACTGCCTACTGACGCAATGGTCATCACCAACTTCATTAAAGGTAACCATCTCCATCCCAGAGCCCTAACTCTGGCAAATTTCCTATAGATCTCATGGAAAAGCTTAGCCAAAAGAGATATTATTATCAAGAGCTGTGCTAGCGCATTTAATGCAAACTTGCCCATAACTTCGTGTATTCATTATTTGGCCAAATTTCATGGAACAAGCTGCTCAGCATTCAGGTTTTATCTGCCATGCAAGTCAGCTGAAACAACCAAATGTCTAATGACCTTAAGGTTAAGGCAGAGGTCTAATGACAATACCTCACTTGCTAGTTAATTATTTTTAGAGAATTTAACTGAATAGGTCTTATTGATCCCTTCATTATATTTTTACCCAACATAGGGATAAAAAGTCCTAGATAGATATTACCTTTTTTCTCCCGAAGTCCAAGGATGTCTGACCCACCCCAGCTTCAGCTTGGCACCCACACTTGGTGCTAGGTAGCATATTCTATCTGTACCTGGGGGTGCAGGCTGCAGCTGCCTGTGGCATCCTCCTTCTGTCCTCCCCATGTCCCATCAAAACCCCCGCATCACGCATTCACAACCCCACATACCCTTTATATTCCCTTTATGCACCCTACAGACCCCTACATGCCCCATCACCCTCCCTATACTCTTTCAAAACACCCACATTCCACTCCTCATTGCCCCATCCATCATCCCTAAGCACTCCCCTGAATCCTGTATCCCCGCATATACCCCTCCAGATCAACCTACATACCCTTGCATCTTCTCACATCACCCCACGTCCCCTCTCCTTTGCCCTCCCCACATCCCTCCATACTCTACACAGGGCCATTACATCCCCTCCCATCCTCCCACACCCCCTCCATCCTCCCATCACCACCCTCTGTATCCTCTGTACTCCCCCCTCCACCCCACCTCCTCCTCCATCCTCTCTGCAGCTCCCTCCCAAAACCTCTGGAAAGGAAAGGGCTGCATCAAGACCATGCTCTGGGGGGGTTTGGTGGAGGAATGCCTACAGAACATTGCTCTAGGACCAGGTTTTGCTCTCAGAAGAGCAGAGCAGATCTCCACTTGCCTCACAGCTGTGTATGACTCCTATGCTTTTACTTCAGTATAAACCCCATGTCATTACTCTTACAATCCTGTGCCTCCATGGAGTTATATTTAAATTGACATTGATGAAAAAGCAGAACCTTTCTCAGGTTTCCTCGAGATGCTTCATAAACAGAGAATTCAGGATGTTAGAACTGGAAACTCACCGAAACGGATTTTTGTTAAGAAAACCATCATAACGTTTTTCAATTAACTGTGACTCAATCAGCATTCAATATGGGAAGAACCCACTTTCAGTGCTGCTTTTCCAGCCTTCGATCTACACCCTTCTACTCTGTTTAAGGAGAAAACATATGCTGGCTTACCTGAGTCAGTGTAAGTAAAATAGTAGAGTTAGTTCCCCATCATGGATGCTTTTCTGCCAGAATTAATGTGTTATACCAATAGAGCTTATTATACACAGAAAAGAGAATAAACACCGGGTGTTACTAGCTACACGTACACTTTGCCGGCCTCAGAATTATACAGTGCTGGCAAACACCCTCGGCTGGTGAGCAGCTTTTCTAGCAGCCCCACTTTGGGGTACCGCAGCGCAAGCTCGTTCCCACAGGAAGAACAGGGCTCCGAGAAGGAATCCCAGCACCGGATAAAGTCACACAGATCTTCCCCAGGCTCCTGCCAGACATCTCCGAGCTCGTGGGCCGACAGTGTTGAAGAGGGATGTGAGTACTGTCCATCGCAGCCTAACGGCATCCACAGTGCTTCATTGTAGCTGTGAAAGGTAGAGAGAAAACGAAATTACTCTGCTGCACTCACAAAGGCACCAAACCCCCGCGCTGATGTAATTTTCTCGTCAGCAAAGGTTATTGATGCCGCTCAGGGTGAGCCCCGAATCTCTTCATGTAAACGTGCTCAGACATTACTAAAACGCGTTCGGAAGGGCTCTCGCTAAGAGCTGGTGACACTTGCCTTTGCATCTCAATCGGAAGACGATACCTCGCTCGGACTCCCCTGCTCCCGGCTCCGAGCTTCTGTGACAGGGGTGTGATGCTACACCGTCCAGCAGCCTGGCCTGTGCACAGGAAAGTAAACTCCAAAGGAAAATAACACAAAAACTCATTAAAAGAGAAATTAACTTTCTAATAAAAGGTATTTTACGAGGGGAAAACCCTCACCCACGCTGGCAAAGTTATTCGTTATTGTCAGTTGCTTTAACAGATAACCCGTGTGACTGGGAGGACTTTGGGAGCTATTAGTCTAGTGCAAAGAGGGGAGAGCTCCTCAGAGCAGCACAGATGAACTCCGTGCTGCAAACAGCCGCTTCCAAAGCTAAAGTTCGTCATTGAAGTCGTTACTACCCAAAAAGGTTTCTACGCGAGCAGCTCCCAACATGGATCCCGTTAACCCCGAGGTCGAGGTCTGCTGCCAGGGGCCGGCGCTCTCTTTCGAGGCGCATTTCGACCAAACGGCTGAGCACCCCCCAAGCGCGGCTGCCTCCGGAGCCCGCCCGGAGCCGCTCTCGGGCACCGCTAACAGCCGCGAGGGAAGCGGCTCCTGGATGCTGCGGACGTTAAACAGCACCTTTCCTCTGGATGCCGCGGGAAGCCGAAGCGGCCGAGCACGACCCCCGGGGGGACACCGGGAAGTGGACAAACCCGGGGCTGCGGCCCGCCTTCAGCCTGGGGAGCCCCGGGGGAGCTGGGCCGGCGGGACGCGGCTCCCCAGGCCAGGCCGGCCCCCGCCTGCCGCTGCTCTCGCTGCCTAGGAGAGAAAATTTACACACAATAAAATAAGTGTCCTTCTCTAATGCTTTATGATCTGTGAAAAAATAATCACTTTATGGTCTGCGAAAAATAATCACTTGTTCGCCACTTACTCAGATGAGAAAGAAAAATACTCAATTAGACCGTAAGCGCGATAGCAATAACCGGGGCCTGGTTATAGCCAAACCTCTTAATTCGCTTCGGTGATGGACACAGCTTGTCAGGCTGTTAATTTAGGCCAATGCGCCAGTGAATCTACCTTTTAATTGAAAACGCCTGCTGTTTTCACGTGCACCGGAGCCGTTAGCCCACAGCCTAACCATAAGCAATGGCCAGGAGGTGACATAAAGGGACAAACAACCCAAAACACGGCCCAAGCCCGGCCCTGCCGCCTTCCTCCTCCCAGCCAGTCCGTATCCCCATCTTAAATAAAACGCTTCCAACCAACTGCTTCTTTAAATATATATGTCAATTTAACATAAGAATATGAGCTTGCGCTCTCCTTACCCAGCAATGGCCATACCTTGTGCTTACAAACACTCCACCGCTCATCCCAGGAGTTTATTTAATCTGGATAAGAGAACACACACACACGGGGCAGGGGGTCCCCGCTGCTCACCTCCGCATCGGCTCCTCGATGTGCCGAATCCAGACCCCCTGAGCATGAGGAAACGAAGAGAACCGGGAGCAGCCATGTCATTAGCAGGGCGAGCCCGGCAGAGATCCACTTCGGAGCGTGGATGCTCGGTTCTATGTTTAAATAAAGCCCGTACATATCGTCAACGCAGCTCCTCGAGACGCTGTTTCTTGCCGTTAGCGGGCGTGAGCCGGCTCTGTTGCGGGGCTGCGTCGGGTTAGAGACTGTCCCACTCCCCACAGATGAGGCATTCTGACTCCGCCGCCGCAGCTGCCTTTAGGGCACCGACGAGTCCCTGGCTGCTAATTACCACCTTTAATTGGGAGGCCCGACTATTACCGCGCTGCAGCAGGGACTCAGTCCGGGCCCTCAGACCTTCTCCGTGGCCGACCACCTCCCAGCCGAGCGAGGAGTGGCCGCGCAGCCTCTGGCCCCGCTCCCCTTCCCTCTCTGCCTCTGGCCGCTTCCTGCGGTGCTGCTGGTTTTTAGCAGCAGGACGGCGGTAATTGCATGTCTCGGTTGACGCTCTATAATTTGATACCTCGATGAAAAATGTCCGGCAGGGATTCGGGGAAAACAAGCGAAAAAAAAAAAAGAAGCAAAGAAAAAGCAAAGCCCTTCTGCTTCGTGCGGCGCGCAATGCCCCGGGGACAGCTCCGGGCCTTGCCCTGCGCTGGGCCGCACTTCAGGACGGGCGGATAGGCAGACTGACAGACGGACAGAGAAGATCCGCGAGCCTCGGCACCCGACGGGAGAAGTGACTGGCTGGGTGATGCTGCCGATAGGAGTGATTTGCTGGGGCTGTCAGACTCCCTGCTACCTTCTGCGATCTGAAAAAGCATCATTTAAGATGCGCAGGGCCGAATCGAATTAACTGATTTGTCAGCAATTAACGTATCTTTTAAACGCGAAAGCATCCGAATTCGCCCGAGAAAATCAGCCCACGAGCTCCTGCCTCTCCAGGTAAAGACCAGGCCGAGCCGTCAGGGAGAACGACTGGAGAATCTGCCCCGGTACCGGCTTTCGTCTGTCTCTGTGGATCTGCCTACGAACTTGGACTCGGCTCTCTAAGCTGCCTCCGCGGGGGGGAAGAAATGAAAGAATAAAACCAATCAAAAGTGTTACACTTCTCAGAGCAATAGTTCATAAAATACTTTATTGAAATAAAGTAAATATCTTCGCATTAATAAAACCGATCATAAAATGCAGTTTTCGAATAACTAGGGGCACCACAGGGTTTTAGACAGCGAATAGATGTGTCAGATGGGATCCAGTGTCCTCCCGGCCCCTCCGGGCCCTCGCACACAACACCGGTGGCCGTGGCGCAGCGCTCCGCGGGCGCGGAGAGGAGCGGCGGGGGTGCGACCGGCCCAAACGCTCAGTTCATCGAGGCCGAAGGCGACCATCGCCAATTAACTGGGGCCGGCCTTCGCCCCCATCCCCCCGGAGAAGTGTGGGGCCGGCTGCGGGCTTGGCGGGCAGCGCCCGAGGGGCGGGGGGGCCGTCGGGGGGGCCCGGGCCGTCACCCTCGCTCCCCCTGGCTGACCCCGGCAGCCGAGCC
>JANRGW010029706.1:0-15165 GCA_024733675.1 Psilopsiagon aymara
AGAGCTCATCTCAGTCTCCCCTCTGGCAGTTAAAGCCATTCCCCTATCCTGTCCCTACAGGCCCTTGTCCAAAGCCCCTCTCCAGGTTTCCTGCAGCCCCTTTAGGCACTGGGAGCTGCTGTACCCTGAGTGGAAAAAGTCACTTCTGTTATTGATGTGTTGACACAAATGCAGGTATTTATTTGTGTATCCTTGTATAAACACAGACTTGCACACTTCCGTGTGTTTTCTCCTGAAAGTTGCTCTTCACAAGCTTGTCTCTGCCAAGAAGCCTCACACCGACCTGTTTTTGGAGGCGATATTTGCATTGAGAAGGCAGCACTTAGATGGGTCATCCCCATGTTCTCAACCCGAACCATGCCTGGAGCAAACTGCTGTTTGATTGTATGTAATCTGGACTATGGTAAGGGTCACCTGGAGAAATATAGACTGTTGAAAGGAGAAAAGGAACCTTGGGGCACTTTCTGCTTCTCATTTGTATGCAACTGCACTGGACATCCCAGCTTGGTGGCCTCCTGATGGTGCTCTGAGCAGCAGAGTGATCGCATGTAGAGTGGTGGGCAGCACAGTTAAGGCAGAGATAAGTACCAATGCAAAGCTTTGCCTTCCATAGTCTGTTGTGCTTGATTTTGTTCCTGAAGATGAGCAAACTCAGCAAGGTTATAGGTAGAAGCAGAAAGACTGAAAAATCATTGTAGCAAAACTTCACCTCAACCTACGTGTGGGGATGTCCCTGATATTTAGTCAGCTGCTCTTCATCATGCTTATGAATAGATTTATTTGAAGGAATATTCGTGACATAGGAAGATGGCTGTTAGGGGACCGTCATTCATTTAATTATCCTCCTGTGTGTGTCAGTGAGGATGGGAATACTTGAAGTATGTGACAAAGCTCAGAGATACTTTGTGAGGTATTTTTGACTTGTTCAATGCTTATTCCCTCCTTCCTCGCTGGAAACAGCACAGGAGGACTCAGAGGTAAATCGTCGTGGTTCATGTGACAATTGAATCCCTGCTTTTGTTCCATGCAGCCTTGATTAACATTTTCTCGTGCATTTACTTGCTCTTGCTGAAAAGCCAGAGTTAAGAGTGAAGATGTTCAGGTAAGGAAGTAATTATGAAATACCCACCTCTCTCTTTGACTGCCCCAGGGAAATTTGCCAACTCACTAACCTGTACTGCTGCTGTCACCAGTGTTGTCACCTGCCCCGTGAACTGCGGTTGGGCTGTAGGGTCCATGGTACATGGTGTTGCTTTGACAACCATCAACATGCATGCTACTGAGAAGCTCTCGGATGGTGTAAATGCAAGGAATCTTCCACAAATGAAGATCTAAGGAGTAGTCCCTTGTGCTGTGCTAGGACCATTCCTGGTCATCTCTTGGTAACCCCTGGAGAAGCTGGAAAGGTCCAACATGAGCAGGAGCAGAAAGCAGCAGATGGAGCTGCCTTTCTGGAGGCCAGTGTGAGGTGTCCCTCTGCTCAGGGCTCTTACAAAGCACCATTCCCATTTGTAGTCATAGAATCCTGGACTCATTTGTGTTGGAAGGGACTTTAAAGCACATCCAGTTCCAATTCCTGCCATGGGCAGGGACACCTTCCATAGAGCAGTTGCTCCAAGCCCCTGTGTCCAACCTGGCCTTGAACACTGCAGGGGATGGGGCAGCCACAGCTTCTCTGGGCACCCTGTGCCAGCGCCTCAGCACCCTCACAAGGAAAAACTTCTTCCTTATCTCCAACCTGAACTTCCCCTGTTTCAGTTTGAACCCATCACCTCATGTCCTATCGCTACAGTTCCTGATGAAGAGTTCCTCTCCAGGGTCATTCTAGGCCCCCTTCAGACACTGGAAGCTGCTCTGAGGTCTCTGCGCAGCTTCTCTTCCCCAGGCTGAACAGCCCCAACTTTCTCAGCCTGATGAAGAATCACAGATGAAGTGCAGATTCAAATCCCTGCCTGATTCTCAGCAAGAGGAGGCTGGTGAGGAGAAATGTGGAACCGTGCAACTGATGCCACCCAGCTTGGTGTGTGGCTACAGCCACCATGGGGGCAGCCAGTACATTGCAGGAGGAGAGGGGTCTCCTGTGTCGTGCTGGAGCATGACTGGCGACCGGACTTTGTATAGGTGGGTCCATCCGGGGCCAATTCCTGCTTAGGGGAAGGATAAGTCGTTCAGGGTGGCATTGCCCATGGCCAAGAGTGGCATCAGAAGGACATTAATGATCCTCGTAGGACTGGACAGCTTGGATTTCGCTGCCCTTCCCCTCTGATTGACAGCCTGCGTACATTTATGGCACTTTTCATACCTCCCTAAAATCACCAAAATTATATGCTTTAGCTGAAAGACAGCCAAAACATCTGAAAGGCTCATTGTTTCCTAAGTAATATTTTCTATCCAAATTGAGCTGAATGGTTCTTGAAAACAATTGTGTATTAAACTCCAGCAAACAGACATGCTGCTTGGGCCCACGCAGGCTAATAGAAACGCCAGCCTGGCTGGATAAAAGCACAATGAAGGGTTCTATTTTGGTTCGTGGCAGTGACCTTGCGTGGCTGTTTGAGGACTGTTCAATCTCCTGCTCAGGATGTATAAAATTAATATACCTAAGGGGGAGGATGTTATTAGGAGTTAGCTCGGAAATGCTACAGGAAATGCTGCAGATAGATGGCTGAAATTACCCTGTAGACATTGTTCAAACAGAGCCGTGTTTAAAATTAAACTTACAAGAAAATCCTTTTACTGGTTAGTCCCCTACAGAAGAAGGATCTATTGATTGCATCTCCATTTGTTACATCTTAATAAAAGAAAAGGAGTTTTAAAACTACATAAAAGAACAAGGGGGGGAAGGAGTGTTGGAAGTGTTATTAACATATTAAAAGATAACCACAATGGATATAATAAAATACATTATTCACGAGGCATGATAGCAAAACTCAGTGAGAGTGGCTTTGCCCCTGCACGTTCTTAACATCACTGAAAAGAATTATCTCTCTTCATCTATTTTCTGCTGCCTGTGCTTTACCTCAAAAGCCGTACATTATTCCCCCAATCTATTTCATTGAGCAAGGGAATTATCTATGCATGGATGCTTTAGCATGAAAGGCATCTCCCAGGAAGTACAACTTTCCCATTTATTTATTAGTATTTTTTCAACAAAAGGGCTAAAAAGAAAGGTGTGGGGGAGAAAGAAATAAGGATCGGTGTTTAAAACGTACATAATGACATGCTAATGCACCCAAATGAATATTGAAAGAACTCAAACATTGCTTTGAAATGAATTAAAACACTCTCTTTGTCCTGTAGAAATAGGAGATTAAAACCTGTACAGCAATGTTTACGATGTTTAATTTTCAATTGTTTCTTTGATGTAACAGATAGAAAGGTTTGCACCTGCAAAGGAAAAAGGCTGTGAACAGATTGCAAACAGTCTGCAAACACTTCATCAAGAATTTCAGTTGTCAGCCTCCCCAAGCACAAGGGAGCCTTGATGATATCTTTGTGTGCCTTTGACTCCTTTTGATTAATAAATGCAAACAAATCTCGCTTGGTAACCTCTGGTTGCAATCTATGCATGACAAGTAGGGACAACCTCTGGTGAAGGGATGCACTGAAGTCTGTTCCCCCTTCCTCTCCCACACAATAAATAGTTGATCTTTAATGCTTTTTGACAATTAGAGAATGAAATCTTTTGTAGTTGTGCAGTCCTGGCTACTCTTCATTATTCTGTTCTCCGCAGTGAAAGATCACTGTCTGTTACAGCGTTGCCATGCTTGGGGTGGATGAGCTGGGGCTTTTGTCCTCCTTTTCTTTTCCTAATGCTACTTCATCCCATTATTGAAACTTGAAGTGCAAATACTGCTTTTTGACTGAGCAGCACTGTAAGTTTCATCAATACGATGGAGTTCAGCAGGACCCATTAGGAACTTGCATAAAACCCAAGCATTGCTTGGCTTTGTGGGTCCACCTTGAAAATAGCACTAAAACTGTCTTGAAATGGTAGGGAATGTATCCAGTACCTCGGGCAAGCAGCAGAATTTTGCTTCTTTACGTATTTACTCCTGTGCTAAGGCTGTGCTCCTGTTAATACACCCCTTACTCCTGTTCTAGCTGTATGACAGTAGGCACAGAAGCCAATGCAAATCTATTCTATACTTGCAAGTGGCAAGAGCTTATCAAATGAGGCTGATGGTTTAGAATGAACTGCTTTATAGATAGGAAGAGATACACAGACAGAGGATGCACAACTTGTTTTTATAAACTCCTGGCTCCTAAAGATGGAGTTAGGTGCTTGAAGGAATTCAGATAAAGTAAGGATAAAGTAAGCTGAAAATAACCTCGGCCAAAATAGACTTTGCAAGAAAGAATAAAAGGGATATTGAGGCTCTTTAGGGGTAAGAAAAAAAGAGAAGACATGAAAACTATACAGCGGATGGGTAGAAATAATCAGAGTATAGAAATGTTCAAGGCCAGATTGGATGGGGCTTAGAGCAACCTGCTCTAGTCGAAGATGTCCCCGCTCATGGCAGGGGCTGAACCTGGATGAGCTTTAAGGCCCCTTCCAACCCAAACCAGTCTGGGACTCTGTGATCCCAAAAATCAGTGTCTTGGTTTTCAAGAACAATGATTTATGAGACAGAGGCTAAATGGCTATGGGGCCAAGCTGTAAGAATTTCCCTGGTGACCTGCTACTGCTGAACCCAGGACACCTCGTCTCAAGCAGATACAATATTCAAGTTGCTCAGTGTGTTCTGATTAGGAAGGGTCAGTACTTGTCTAATTGGAGATGGGGCTGTGTGTTTGGAGAACAGCACACACAGCTCCTAGTTGTGAGAGTGGGGGAAAAAGAGGGTGAACTATGTTCTCAACAGCCGAAGCCTGATGGTCTGATTTCAACAGCATACAAGACTTCAGACCCTTTTTGGAGAAAAATAGTAATTAAAAACTTTGATAAAATTAATTAAGTAATTTACAAACGAGGATATAAATGGAAAACAGAATCACAAACCACATTTTTGGCCAATGGTATCACAGGTCAACCTGATAGCTTTATTTGGTAGGATAACTGATTTTCTTAACAAAGCAAAAGCAATGGGTATGATCTTTCTGGACTTCAGCAAAGCATTTGATGCAGAACCACTTGGGAAATTAACAGTTAAAATGGAGGTAGTGGAGATTAGTAGAAAACCTGAAAGGCTTATAAGGAACCAGCAACAGGTAGAAATGAAAACATTGCATTAACAGGGAAGGCACCAGGCTAAGAGGAGGTTGCCCAGAGCATTCCCCAAGGGCTGGTCTTGACACAAGATAGTCTTGACACTATCTATCTTATGCAATCATTCCCGGTAATGACCTTAGCGTGGAGGACCAGGCTAACAGAGTTTGCTGATACCACAAAAGTAAAAACATTGTCAGTACAAGAACTTGCTATGTTGTATACATGGAATTTGGGAATGGAATAATAGAACAGGATAAGACTGAGTCCCCTTAGGGACAAATGGTGATGATTTCTGTCATGAGATGAGGCTCGTGGGTTAAGGGCATATAAGTGAAAGAGTAATCTGGCCATATGCAGAAATCCCAGAGGCTTTTGAGCAATGACACAGTGCCATGATGCTGGCTGCCCCACCGCTAGGAGTGAGATTTGAGGAGAGAATACAAGAGCCTGGATCATTTGGGCCAGCAAAATAAATGATAAGATAGGTTCATTCACTGATAAATGCCAAATGAATAAACACAAATGATAGAAAAAGAGTTAATGGACAATGTTGATGCAAAACCAAATGGATATAAAGTGACCATCAATAAATTTTCTGATCACAATTGGATTCCCAGCCTTCAGAGACCCAATGTGCCTTTCAGCAGGAGAAGCAGGAGGGAGAAATATAACCATTTATAAGATGTTGCTTTATCAGATTATTTGGTGTTAAGCAGAAATCTAACAGCCGCATCCCATCCCAGTGGTCTTTTTACTCTTTCAGTTGTGGATTTCAACCCTTTCCCATGATAGGGAAGTGGTGAGAGAGTATGTAGGGAATGAATGAGAACATTCTCCATGCAATGTCCCTCTGGGACATCAGTCTGAGGTGACCAATACTGAGAGGTGGCTGATTACAGGGCTAAACCCTAGAAACAGAGAAGAGGCAACAAGACTGTTTACATTAGGATGGCATAAGGAATATACACCAGTGCTTTTCCTCAACCTCACAAAATCTCTCCTGCATCTAAACCATTCCCAGGGCTGTGTTGCTGGAACTGCAGCATCCCACAGCAGGTCATGATCCCGCACTATCACAGCACGTTGGATGCCCTCAAAACCTCCAGCTTTTCTTTTTATCCTTCCTTTCTTTTCTTAATGAAAGCTTAGGTTAGGAGGAGCATTGCTTGTAACATTCACCAGACATTGCATGGAAGCAGCAACGTGTGCTGAGAGCCTTGTATGTCTCACAGATGTTTAAAATAATTCCACCTTTAATAACTCAAAATGTTTCATTACCTTCCAGGTGAAAATAGCTCCATTCCCTAGGTCTCAATAAGGATTAGAGCCTTAAATGAGATTGACCTTTTCCATCAAGTAAATTTTAATTTACAAATGGGATCCCCCCAAAAAGTAGAATCATTTTCTAAAGGTGAGGCATCATCAGTGTTCCCAAGTTCCACAGCTATGCAGTGATGAGTCCCTGGGAATTCAAGAATCTAAAGTCAGTTGTTTGCTTGGGAGAATTGGAAATTTAGCTGGGAAAGGTTTTCCAGGGTATTAAAGGTGAAGAGGTGGACAGAGACTGAGAACAGTTGGTAAGCATCAGCCTTGCACGGGTAGATCCAGAGTCCCTCAGTCACTGTCCGCTGCTCTATTACCTCAGAACCACACCAGCATCTCAGTGTAGCTCTTGCTCTCTTTTCCCTGTTAAATTCTCAGATGTCAGATCAGAACATCTACAAGGGCTGCCCCATCCCTGGCAGTGTTCAAGGCCGGGTTGGATGGTGCTCTAGTGGAAGGTGGTCCTGCCCATGGATGAGCTTTAAGGTCCTTTCCAACCCAAACCATTCCATGGTTCCATGATCTCCATGTCTACCCCTGGGTTACGACATATCCCAGGACACTGGTTCAACAACAGCCCTTGCAGGAAGATGCTGGAAGAAGAAATTCTGGTCCGTGCGTGCCAGTAGTTGTGGAGAAGGAACCTGAAGATGGTGCACAAAAATGTTCCTGGGGTCTGTGTGCTCAGGATGGGGTGGGTTTGTTTTCAAGCAGTTAATGTGTGCAGTCCTTTATGTCCAACTCCTAATAACAGCAGTTCAGCAGTGCTGGGGCAGATATATTTATTCTCTGTGTTATTTAATACCCAGATAGCTGTTGCTGGGGCATTTAATGAGTTCTTTAAGAAAAAACCAAAATCCACTGTGAGCCACACATACCTCCAGCCTTATTTCATGCACTTAATGGACTCCAGCCTTTTCTCTGGTAGTTAAAAATCTTCCATTACAATCACTCCAGCATTTTTACTGCTTTTTTTTATTTGCTCAATCATTTCACAGTCCAGTTGCTCAGTTTTGGTCAGGTGGGCTATAAAATACTCCTGTAACAGTATCAATCTCTACAGCATCTCCAGCTTCCATCTGTAATGACTTTGCACCATTACTAGCTTCTCCCAAATCACTGCTTTCAAGAACTAACAAATCTTCTTTACAGACACACATCCCAAACACACACACACCTCCTTCCCAGCAGCTCCCAAACAGCAATACTGTTTAATACCTTGTTATTTTGTCCCTACTGCAATGATTTCATTTCAAATGATCTGAGTTTGACTAAATGAAAACTTGCAGTGGCTGAGCACAGATCTACCCTGCTCCCTACCCACGCTTTTGCAGTGCTCTTTGGATTGCTGTTCCACAGTCCTATTTTGTGTGTACGTGTGCACTGTGGCTTCCAGGCACTCCTTATGGATGGCAAATCCTCTTCCCACTCCCAAAAGCTTCCCATGCATCTGCCTGAGCTTACCCATCTATGTCAAAGACACAGGTAAAGAATACTGTGGCCAAGCCAACAGCAGTATCCATGAGTCAACCCAAGGCCACTGAGCTTGGTACCGAATTCAAGTACTTTATGGAGGTCTTGTTTAGTCTGTGGTCTCAGAGCCTGTTAAAGGACACAGTTTCCCATGTTTCCACATGTGAAATAAGATGGGAGATTTAATAAATGACATATCAGTGATTTGTGGTGGAGTTGTGACTCTCCTGAAACCTGTAAAGGGGAAGGAGGATCAGCATCCACAGAGGCAAGTGTGCAGCTTGTGACATAGCATGGTGCTCGCTTCTGCCCCACAGCACCATTTACACACTCCGAGGAAGGAGAATTTCATCATCTTCCTCAAACATGCTGCAGTTCTCCTCTTGGTGGGGAGAGGCAATAGATTTAGCCTATAAGTGTGCAGAAATGTTAAATAAAGAAAGTTACTTTGCTCCAAGTCTTGCACTCAAATAGTCACACAGCCCCATGAGCCGGACCCTGCATCACCAGCCTGTTGGATTTGCTCATTGATTTACTTGGTGTTGTACCTCAGTGGGGTGGTTGCAATATCTGGGGGGGTTACGCTGCAGTCTTCCTCTGCCTACCTCACCTGGCTGGCTCTATCTCCTTTCCTGTCTATTGTACCAGCCAAAATCACTTTCCAGTCCTTTCCCACAGGTAAACATTATCTCCAGCCTGTGATGCATTTTGTATCTCTCCAGAAAGTAATACCTATAGAAGTCATCACTTCAGTGATTTATGTAATTAAAATATGATGGATCAAGTCATTAAAATTCACTAGCGCTGGTATATGTGTTCACAAGTACACAACTTGCCTCCAACTACTCCTGCCCCGTCATCCCAAGATGACCTTGTTTTATTACTTAAGCTTTTGCTCTGGGATCAGAAAATTATGAATAGCAGAACAAACTGAAGAGCAGAATTAAAGCCAAGAGCACCTGGGACATTTTTCCTGCTTGTGTTTACTTTGTCACTTCAAAATGACAGGCTTGAAATTCCTGCACGATCTTCAGCATGTTCTGAAAATGACAGCTACCATAATTCAAATTTACTGCTGGTTTTTTTTTTTTTTTATACTAGTAATGAAGTTGTAAATGCAGCATTTCTTTCATTACCTATTCATTAAAGATATGACATGAAAACAGAGTTACCATGGAAATGGCTCTGTGAATTCTGAGTACATAATAAGAATTTCATTGTTTACACTACAGCACAGATAACTGATGGGTGTTGTTGTTGCTGGTAAAGTCTTATTTAGCCTCAGGGATGCTTGTAAGGGGAAAAAGGTTACGCAATTGGTCTTCCCCTAAGTGCCTGCAGACAAGCAAACTCGGTAAAATCATCAGTGCAAAAGAGTTGGATGATGAAAAGGACTGAATGCGTTTTGAGTTTTCAATCTCTGAGCATCATTTGGGGTTGAATATTTCAGTGTTCGAAAAAGAGATAGCCTACTGTGGGGGTTACTAATAGTCTCATAGCAGATCTAATGCATCCTCATCTCATATAAATAAATTAGCATATGGCAAATCCAGGAATTTTCTCTACTTAAACTGAAAACAATTGGGTTTCGTAGCTTGAAACCATCAGGTTTAATAAATAACAATATCAACAGCTTTGCAAAAAAGCTAAAAGTGCTTGAAGCCTTATTTTTGCACCAGGGTTTGTAATTTCAAATGCAATAATGAGAACTGGAAACTGGAAGCAGTGTCCTCTAACTGTATGACAAGGACTGCATTTTAGTGCTGTGCTGCACTTATGGGAAGGATTTGGGTTTCTATCGCAGAAGGGCCTTAAAGCTCATTCAGTTCCAACCTCCGTGCCACATGCAGGGACACCTTCCACGAGAGCAGCTTGCTCCAAGCCCCGTCCAGGACTAGCAATATCCGTAAATGCCCAAATGCCATGGCAACCCTTTGACAGCTGAAGTCACAATGTTGGTCAGCAGCATTTGTTCTAGCAAAAAGGTTTTAGTCCAACTCTTCACAGCTCTACAAAACCCACAGGAAAGGCTTGAGCCCCATTAGGAGTAAATGAGTCAGGATTGTCATTCACAAGACCCCGACTGCCTGTTTCTCATTTGAAAACCAGTTCATTCCAGGGAATGAGCCATAAAGAGAAGCATTATGGATAGTGTGTTATAAAATAGAGTGATAATGAGATCTCCTTTGTGCCTTAAATAAACATTTAACTGTTCCTAGTTTTAAATACTGAAATATGTACATCTGCACAATGATGAGGAATCCAAATGTCACAGGGTATGTCCCAAGTGCTTTGATGTCCATGACAAGCTTCTTGTTGATAATAAAGGTGCTGAAGTGGGGTATTTGCTTTACATCAGTACTTCCCTGTTCAGAGTCGTTTACACTAGGCAGCACTAATCATTCCTAATTGCAGTTGATTAGCAGAATAACATTAATGACGTCTTTAAAGCAGCCTGTGTGTTCATCTTCCTCTGTCCTTTGCAGGACTGCTGCCTCCCAGATCTTCCAGGTGGTGAGATAAGGGGTGAAGGGAAAAGACCATCGCAGAGACATGCGTGGAAGAGACATGTCTAGCCCCAGAAACTAGGTCTTCCCATTCCCAGCTTGTGCCAGGATTTCCTGCTAACTCTTATTTTAGTAGAATTTGGTAAGTTTTTGGGGAAAAGAAGGCATGGCAGTAATCAGCCATAACAGCTTGACACAATGAGACTGTAAAGAACATCAGATGGGTCATGTAAATAGCAGCTAGTGCTTTCTCCCATGAGCTAGTCTGCCATAGTGCAGTGATAACCATATTAAATCTGTCGTTATGAATAATTCGATACTTCCAGTATTCTGAGGGACAGCCACAGACCGCAGTTATTGCATAGTATGAATAGTAATTTTGTAGGAAAGGATTAGAGTGTTATTGCTCATCACAGCTGAAGCTGGAAGGTGACCCTGCCTGTGGCAGAGGGTTGGAATTGGATGAGCTTTAAGGTCCCTTCCACCCAAACCATCCTATCATTCTAGGGTTAGATTTAGGCAGCAGGAGGAATAGATGCTACTACCATATGTTATCCAATAACTTATAGTTGGCCTTGGAGATTATGTCGCATTGCCTTTGTGGAAAAAGATAAATTCTCTCCTGTTCCTGGAGTTACCTTGCCCCATTCCTGGCAGTGTTCAAGGCCAGGTCGGACACAGGGGCTTGGAGCGACCTACTCTACTATCTAGGAAGGTGTTTCTGACTGTGGAAAGTGGTTGGAACTGGATGAGCTTTAAGGTCCCTTGCAACACAAATCAATCTGGGTACCTTCACCTTCAGCTCTTAGAAGGGATACTGCTGTCCACACACTCATCTCAGTGCCTATCATACACCCCTCTTGCATGCATTCAGCATAGGGATGTGCTTTCACTTTGACTCCACTCAGTCAAGTTCTGCAGCAGCTTATGGGTGGCCAACAGCCATGTGGCACGAGATGGAGAACAGTTTTAATGTCTTGGTGCTTATTACCAAAGGAAATGCAACTCAGATTATTGGAGCTGCTCAGATTAATGATCTTGATAGTGTTTTAACTTTGCAGAGCATCTGCACCATATGCGATCCCACCAGTGTTTTGTGGGTTGAATCACTGCTGTGACAGAGCAAAGGAAAAGTGTTTAAATCATCTCTTCTGTTGGAAGCAGTAGGGAATGTTTTGCTTTTGATACAATTTCATCAGACACGAAGAGAATAGTTAAATGGAAAAGGAAAGCTCTTTGAATAATGAGCACACTGACCATCATATTAAATAGGAAGACTTACACAGTAGGTTACGTTTTGGACCTAAATTGTTTGTTTGAGTCTGATTTGTTTTAAAATGCAATTATTTTTTTACTTTGCAATGTTGGAAACTGCTTTTACTGTTTTTCTATGCAGGGTCATTTGTTTCTGATTAGATGTCAGAGACTAAAGACAAAAATGTTCTTCAGCTGTCTCCAAAATGTGCCATAAATCAAACCTGTAGGAGCTATCTCCGTCTGAAGAGTTTCCCTGGCTCCTGGCACCGGGCTTTCCTCTGCCTGGTACTGCAGGGAGAGAATGAGCAGGAATTTCATTCCTCCCTAAAAACTCTTTGAGGTTTTGAGGGTCCCGGCTGGTGCTGTTGTCCCATTGCTGAAGGGTGCAGAGGCATTTCTACTTCATCCAAAATCAGCTCAGTCTACATTTAGCTTTTGCATGGTATCCACAGTAATTTTGGGGGTCTGTATATGGTTTTAATCACAGAAAACTTTCTGTAGGCTCTATAGATGAGTCTGGGAATGTATAAATAACAGAAGTAGTTAATATTTGTTATATTTTGCAGTTTTGATTCTCCAGGCTTATTTTCTACAGAGCAGGGGCAATTTTCACATAATATCTTTGCTGGACTGTGAACATTCATGCTACATGAAGTCAAGCAGCTGCTATAAAGTCCTCAGAAATAGGGTTTTATGAAAGAAGTGCTGACACACTTTTAATTGGAGGCTGGATGCCGCAGGAACCCTGTGTCACAAGCCTGGGTAGTTAGTGTATCTTGTTTTGCAGCTTGCAATGTACAAGCTATAGGCCATGAACTGACTTTATTTTTAATGCAAATTATAGCTTATTTCCAGTTGCTGGATTGCAGGTACTGGGAGGCTTGCTTGCTCTTAAAACCGTTATTAGCAAGTCAAAGAAATTGTTTATCTGAAGAGCAGGCAGACCCTTGCAGCAGGGGATAAACACAATTGTTTGCTATTGGGGTGGCTTGGGTTTTTAAGACATTTATTAATACTGCTGGCTCAAAGTGTATTTTGCCATTTTCTGGGTGGTTTATGTCTCTCTTTCAGAAAAATTTGTTAGAATAACAGAGTAACCTGGCTGACTCTGTTTGTGCAAAGCAACAGACTCTCTGGAGATCCTAGAGGGGTAGCAAAACAAATGTACAATGTCCTGATAAAAATAGAGGTATTGATCTGAGGACTATTGCAGCCTAAAGACTACATGTTAATAGGGTGTAATGAAATCTTGTTGCTTTGGCTTCAGAGCTGTAGTGCTGTGCTGATTTACTGCGACACTGAATTATTCAGAAATCACATCTTGGGTGATACTCGCATGTTTTAGAAGATGCCATCAGCCTCCTTGTTGCTTTTTATTATTCTCTCCCATCCAAATGTGGGGGGGATTTGTCTCTAAATATCGCATAGATGCTTGAAATAAAGCCTTTCCCTTCTGCTTTTGCCCTGTTTGACAGAAGCTGAGGTTGTGGTTCATTGATACAGTAAATCTGGCACCAAGACTCTTGCTATTGGATCCAAAATGCCATAGGCAAATGATGCAAAGTGCTGATTCCATACAAACTGACTCTCCTAGTTCAGATTTATGTGGAAAAAAAAAGTTTATAGATTATACCATAAGGTCTTCTGCTGAATCAGGTATTGTCCTCCCACTGCTGCAGTAACATTGGCACAAAACCAGCATGAACTTCACCTCATCTGCTGTGGCTCTTTCAACAGAAACACGATCGTGTTCCCACTCATGTGCTCTGGGAAGCCCAGGACAAGAAACCTCTCCCTGAAACCAAACCTGCTCTGCCATAAGGGGAAGAGGGGTGCAGGTATTTGAGGTGCCATATCCAATGCCAGAGACAACTAACTTACCCATGGAGCAGCCACCCCGGTATAGCCCCCTGGGATGCAGGTGGTATCAGATGGGCTGTGAGTTAAACTACTTTGGTAATCGGCCCTTCTCACTTTGACCTTCCTTATTTCTACCAGCTGCAATTAATCCCACCGTGGACCTGACCTGCTCACACTTGCAGGTGTTCAGTTCAGTGGCAAGTGTTCCAGTTTGCCTGGGTCTGCTGCCTCCAGAGTGTTTCAGTGCTCCTCCATCTCTCTTCCCTCACTCATAGCTCCAGTGAAATTCCTGGCTCCAGAGAGCACTTCCCAGCTGCGTGGTGACTGAGGTGATGCTCTCACATTTCCTTCTCACAGACTACTTGCTCACAGCAGAGTGCATCTCCTCAGTATTCAAGCAATACCTCTGCTGGTTGCCCTCCCTTTATTCTAGTAATGAAGTTGGGTTTATATATAGCTCTATCCATAGCTATGCCCAATTTCATGTTTTGGGCATAGATCAAAGACCATCTGAAAGTTTCACAGGGAAACAGACCATCCTCTGCTGCACAAGATGTCTTCCTACCATTCCAGCCTTGCTTTATTAGTTCAAGTGTCCTTCACTGCTATTTCACTTGAGATCAATCTCTCCAGCACTGATTGGTATGTCAGATTCCCTCTGTAGGCAAGCTTGCTGAATACTTCTATTGTACTGCCCGCAGGCAAAGTGGTCCCACAAAGAACCCTCTAGACCGAGCTCAAGGTCACAGGTCCTAGTAGCTTCCTTAGGATGGCTGCATACTCTGTCACAAATTCACTTGCAACCTTATCATGCTGTGGAATTAAATCCAGCTCACTGCTTGAAAGACATTGTCCAGAACAAACCATCGCGTATAAAGGACTTACGTACAAGTATCTCTGGAGCTCTGGTTCTTCCCTACAGGGAGTAGATTCTGGCATCAGAAGCTTCCGAAGTCAGGCACCTATCTCAGTCCTCTAAAAACAAACACACAAATTCAGTGGTTATGTGTTATCAACACAACATGAAAATAAACATTTCTTCTGCTGAGTTATCTCTTTGATGCCTTTTACCACTGCAGGCACTGATGAACCCTCTGTGTCAGTTTGCTGCTTGCCTACAGTTGGTCTCAGTTCAGCTGCAAATAAGGAATCCTAGTTGCTAATTACATCAACTTTGTGGGCTTCATTGAGGAGCAGTATGCAGGCTGCTGCTCTGTGCCACCATCAGTGATGTGGAGGAGAGGTCTTCACTGTACCAGCAGCTTGTGCACGGAGCATGAGGACATCCCTGTTGGGTCAATGAGAGGAACTGAAGCAACTTTGGGCCAAACTGATGCCTTTGCAGCAGAATACAAAAAAAAAAAAAAACCACAGAACCCCAGCCTGGTTTGTGTTGGAAGGGACCTTGAAGCTCATGCAGTTCCAACCCCTGCCATGGGCCCTGACACCTTCCACCAGAGCAGCTTGCTCCAAGCCCCTGTGTCCAACCTGGCCTTGAGCACTGCAGGGATGGGGCAGCCACAGCTTCTCTGG